>PNEQ01079810.1:0-28225 GCA_003012365.1 Medauroidea extradentata | reverse complement strand
CAGCTCTGCTACATCGTCTGTGGTTGGATGATTTTACTCTCACTTGCCTTGGCAAATTATAGACGTACAGACTCACAATAATCTTATTCTTATTGGTGCAGTCAAATGAGAAACGTGTCTGAATAAACACACGCTGCCAATAACCTTGAAACAGAACTGCCGATGTGCACGTGAGTCACTGAAACAAAGTGGGGCAAAAGTCTTTTCGCGACAAAATCGTGGCCCTAATCATCGTGCATTGCACGACAGATCTTTGTCTTGTATTTTTTCAAAGCATTCCATTAAAAAAAAGTTCTGAGTTTACTTGCACTAACGTGAAAAAACTACTCAAGTTCTTAAGACCACAGGTTCCTATAGGTAGGGCCACGATTTTGTCGCGAAAAGATTTTTGCCCCACTTTGTTTCAGAGTCTCTCGTGCACATCGGCAGCTCTGCTTCATGATTAATGGACACCGTGTCTTTACTCATACACGTTGCGCATTTGACTGCGCCAATCAGTATACGGATAACTGCCACACATCACGTCTGTGATTTGCGGGTTTAACCTCCACACGCTGGGTGTTACGGCATCCAATCACTGACCACAAAGCAGAGATGCAGGTGCGCACGTAAGGCACTGAAACAAAGTGCTGCAAAATTCTTTTCGCGAAAACTACCGGGTCCTAATTATTGTGACTCCGTACGTCTGTAATTTGCCAAGGCAAGTGAGAGTAAAATCATCCAATCACAGACGATGTAGCGGAGCTTCAAATGTGCACATGAAGCATTGAAGCAAAATGTTGCAAAAATCTTTTTGCCATAAAATCGTGGCTCTGCCTATAGGTCATTCGGGATAAAGTGAGCACTAAAATTACGAAAAATATCACTAGCTGTTTGCTAGCTGTTACTGCATATAATTCAACATGAGCTATATCCCTTACCCTACTGTTTGTATCATTGATAGCGAAGGTACACAGCATAGTTCCGTGTATTTTCCTGTTTAAATACAACAATATTGAAACAAAATCAACCGAAAATGACATACTTGTATTTTATAAAATTAATAAACATTTTTGATCAAATATAGCTATAGGTTCCTGCAAGTGCAAAATTTATCTGACATACACAAGCATCAAGTGACGTGTTCAGAGAGGTTAAATATTTTCCATCGTTAGCCGTTACGCGCGGAAAGATACGAATTGGCAGAAAATAGAACTTTAGCATGACTTTTATGAGGGCTCACTTTATCCCGAACCCCTTATATTTATGCTGGTTTTGCTAGTTTTATTATTTACTTTTTTAATTCTGGAAGGAAGCAGATATCGCAAAACAGTTATATAGAAATGTTGGAAGATTTTTGTACTATGTAACCTAATTTTTTCAAAACATACGATTATACAATTTTGGCTAATTAACGATTTGAATAAATTTTCTTACAGTAAATAATTAGCCAAAATTATAAAATGTGTTATGGAAAGAAGTTAGGGTCCATAGTACTAACAATTTCCAACATTTCTATGCAACGATTTTTACATATGTTCCCTTTCAGGATTTAAAAAGTCAAACTTACCAAAATAGCATAAATAATTACCTGCGGCCTTAAGGGGTATGCCTACCTCAGAGAGTCCTGGCGAGAACATACGACTCAATCTCATTTCGCGATATTTCTTTCGGAAAATATCAATTTCCTGTAGGCCTACTGAGAGTAGGAACCTTAGACCATCGGACGGGATAGAGTATTGCTTACTTTGCGTGTATGTTATTAACTTGAAGTTCCCAGGATGTTAACGTATTTGCATGTTTCTTGCAATGGGACAGAATGACAAACTGTACCATTGTGGACATACGCCATTGCGACATATGTCGTTTCAGAAATCTTAGAATGAGACTAAGAAATACAAACAACAACAAAAGGAAAAAAGAAGAGAAACCAGTCTAGTTGGCTGTAGTCAACACATCCATAAACCAAAACAACAGAACATGAAAGACCCCATAAGGAATTAGTCAACAACCAACAAAGGAAAAAAATAATAAACAACCAAAAATAAAAGTAGAAATATAAAATAATCTGTAAAACTCAGGACATCACAATTGAGACAGCACAGATAATACTGGGACGAAAACAATAATGGACACAATACAGGATAACAATGACAACGTCAAAAACAGACTAGACGACACAACGTTGAAGAGCCAATGAATATTCAGTAGAATTACAAAGGCCGAGTTTTCACGACGTTTCGGGAGCTGACATCTGGGACGACTTGTATCGCAATGGCGTATGTCCACAATAGTACAGTTCGTCTTCCCAGGATGTCTTTGATAAGCGCGCGTACGTTTTGGATTCTACCGTGTATCCTGCAGTGAATTCGTGAAATGAGGAGCAAACTTTCAAAACCAGACATGTCCACCTTATCTGGCTGTAGAAATAAAGTGAATAAACATCATGTTTTATAGCACTAACTGAGAATAAACATACCCATTTCAATAAGAAATGTGTTATTTATGGAATCTGAGTTCATACTCGTATGTAACTCATATGTTTATTTTGAAAGGGCATTTTACTCATTTTCGGGATTTTTGACATGTCTTGTTTTGAATGTTTGCTCCTCAAATCTTCTAGTCCCTATGCATGGTTCTGAAAGTTTGGGGGAGGGGATGTTGTGGTTTTGGGCATCCCTGTCTCCCTCGACCCTAGGCTGGAGGGATGACTGACTGTGAAGAGGTCTTCACGTCACTTATATCCCCCACTGACGCACGCCACCGCGCGCACACACAAGCAGGAACGCACGCGTGCGCACCAGCTGGCCTACGTCAGCACGCAGAGCGGAGCTGAAGCTCGAGAGCTTTCATAAAGTGCCCGTCACATCACCCCCCCCCCCCTTTCCCAACCAACACCAATACTGGCTGCGTGTTGTTTGGGGGCAGCTCGTGGGGGTGACAATTGACGTCCTCCCATCCTCCATCACTATATTTCGCCCCCGGAGACAATCGATTCCAGGGATTGCTTTTCCTGAGGAATCAGGCATGCCCTCCCCTCCCCCCCTTTTTAAACGAGCGAACAATGTTGGCACCCTTGTGGGGGAGTGAGTGGTAGGGCTTATACAGCCGGGAAGGTCTCTTATTGCTTGTGTTCCTCCATGGACCTGCCGTTTTACATCTTCTCTCGTCAGACATAAATTCTACTGAACTTTTATGTTTCAATACGTTGAACTGAAGTGTGTCAGTACGAATTCTCACAGCTCAGTGACTCTACCAATAAAAGGCGTTTATATTAAGTAATCTGTTGCGGTAAAGTGGTTTTTTTAGTCACATGACTAAGGGAATGTCAGAGATTTTGGTAAGCGCTTAACATAGAGGTCTTTAGCGCTGGTGAGGGTTGATGTAATGTATGAAGCGACATCGTCCGGTACGATTCCCTCATGTGAGGATCCGGGGACCGACTCCGCCGGGATTCGATCCCGGATTGCCTTGGTGGGAGGCGAGAGGTCTAACCCCTCGGCCACCGCGGCCCCACATGACTAAGTTTGCTGGATCACCAGGCTATGTCTAAAAAAACTGCAAGCAATTCACGGTGACGTGGCTTATTGGACGTATAAAAACTCTGCTTGGAATATTTTTTGAACAGCTCAAGCTGAAAATTTGCCCTGCTTTTAGGCCAACCTCGTTACTTAATACAACTTCCTAATCTGCACTTAAGAATAGTCTTCCATAGCTACGCATAAAGTATTCGTTTCAACTATCCTTATAGTTTAAACTAAGCGAAGCCAGAAACGGTAAATAACCAAGGCTTTCTGTTAACAAGCTTGCAGACTCGGGGTCACTGTTAAAGAAATTACTTGTCAGCATATCATACTGAACTATATAAACACTCTCAAACCAGAAATACTAATTCAATGTAAAATTTCTGAAGGATACAGCCACAATCTTGTTTAGTATTTTGTGTCTAAAACTTAACATTTGTTTGTTACATTTGTTTATAGATTTTCTTTTGGCAATATCACATAATGTCACGTGTAATACGTTTTTTTAATAATACAAATAATAAACGAAGATGAATCTGTTGACAAAATTCAGTTCAACGTATTCAAATACACGAGTTGAGTAGAATTGATGTCTCTTATAAACATGCGAGGTAGGTATTTACTTTGAGCTTTTTCTAAATTGCATTTGAGCGTACAGCGTTACACAAGCAGCGTTATAAAAAATTTATTACGCTGCTTTAAAAACGATACTTTGCAAAACAAACAAAACAATTTCTACAATGTATCTTTGGTGTTCCAGTTTGTTGTCAATGTTATATGTTATACAGTAGGCTACTAACAAACATATATCCCAATTTATATCTCACAAACACGAATCACTTAATAGGTCTGACAGCTGATAAGACAACGTTCCTTTCCTGGGTACTCATTCTCGTAACTCTGATAACAAAAATATACGCCAAAATTCCATCTCTATTAAGTCATCGTCGGTATAGTTCCTTAGACTCGCGGACTTTAAGAACCTTATAAATCGGGCACTTGGCACTAGGATTGGCTTCTTCGAATGATAAATTGTAATCCATAGATTCATGTAGTTTATTATTAACAAACTATGTAAAAAAAACCGAACTCACAGGAAAAGTATTGGTAATATATGTGTACTTCTGTAGTCCGTCTCTGAAGCTAAAATGTCGTCGTTTGATCGCAGCACAAGTAACTGCGCTCAACAAGAGCGTCACTACTGCAAAGGATTTCCTAATGAAGTTGTCAAAACCTATTACGTTATTACGTAAGACTGTTCTTGAGTTGTTTTGCATCGTCTATCAAAACCCAGAGTTTTCAATTGCAGTTTTTATGTCTCGCACGCCCTTGGAAATGGAAGCTTAAATAATAGCAGATACCAACGAGACGTTTGTCGCGAGCGAGGTCAGTTGAATGCCTTAAATACGATAGTATGGGTTTAAAAAAAACTGTACGTGTATGCCAAGTTAAAGCAAATATAAAGTTTAATATTTATAACAGTACGTTTAGGGACGAGAAATTTTGGTGAAAATCCGTGTCAGCCTGAAGACGGAGATAGATCGCAATCCCCGAAACGCGAAACGTTGCATTTTTTCGTTGACTTTAACTTGTGTTATGTTGTCTCTTGTTTTTTATTTGTTGTACACTGTCCTCTATATATATATATATATATATATATATATATATATATATATATATATATATATATATATATATATATCTGATATTGGGAATCTGGTTTTTCTTTGTGTCTGTCTTTTGTGTTTAGGTGTTGTCAAATTCTTGACTGAATTCTGTCTTTAGCATTCTTGCTGAAAAGTATATATATATATATATATATATAAACTGATGGAATTCCTCTTCTGTGCTTTTTGTGTTATTTGAATTTTGTCACTTTGTCTTTCAATACAAGTTCGGTCAACAAAACATGACCAATGGCGTATGTCCACAAACAAATAAATTCTAATTGTAAACATTTAAAAATCTCGAAAAGATTTTTGCCCCACTTCATTTCAGTGTCTTACGTGCACACCTGCTGCTCAACTTAATGACTATTGACAGAGCGTTTTTGTGCAGAGTCGGTATTAATTTGACTGTGCCAATCAGTACACGGATTACTGCCACACATCACGTCTGTGATTTGCGGATCTAACCATCACACGCTGGGTGTTACGGCATCCAATCAATGACCACATATCAGAGATGCAGGTGCGAACGGAAGGCACTGAAAAAAAGCGCTGCAAAAATCTTTTCGCGAAATTTCCTGTCTCGAAGTATGTTCATTCGCTGAACGACTGGAACACACACAAGCTGACAGAAACATGAGGCACGGGCAAAAACATACGTATTTGCAGACATTTATCCAAATAAGTTGGGAATACCACATCCAAAAAGCGCATCTCATTGCCCATTTATTTTACACAGAAACCATTCAAGAAAATCTTGTCCATTCTTCAAAAACATTATCTACTTAAAAAATTGCATATACCGAATGTATTTGTAGCTATCCTCAACTGGGATAAACCCATAGGTTTCAGCTTTGCGAAAGTTTTGTATTTAACAACTAAAAATGCGTTAATTTCGAGGCTATATTTGATAGCAGCCTAGACTTCTAGTTCTATACACGCATTGGTCACAACTCAGTAACTGTTGGTAGGGACACTTGACATTGGTGTAAATATTTCTGCACCGACGTATTTCAATGCCTTGACGTGCACATCTCCAGTTCTGTTTCACTGTTATTGACAGAGTATCTTCGTGTAAAGACTCCTCATTCGTGACAGCACCAAATACAATGAGGTTACTGTCATTCCACACGTCTGTAATTTACATGGCGTAATATGAGCATTTCGATTGGGGTGGCATGGATTACGAGGTAAAAACATTTGAAAAAAAAAGGGGGTAGGAAATCGAACAGCTTTTATCAAAATTATGTGTAGCTAGGGACTGGAAATTTTCGCGAATTCAATGTAGGCCTACTGCAGGCTATAATCCATTGTACTATACACACAGTAAAAAAAATTTGTACATTTACAAGGAAATTCTTGTAACGTAATATTAGAACATTATCAGTCAGATAATAAAAGTAAGATGTCAGAAACCTTTTTAAAGTGGTTACAAATATCGTAAACAACTTTGGGAACTAGTAAAATAATGCTAACGAGCAGATTTTTTGAATTGAAACAAAATAAACCTAGGAGACCTTTCACATTTTACAAAACATTTCGTACTTTCACAAAAAATTTTTTTTGGAAACCAGTTTCCAAAAAAATTTTTCGTAATACTACAAGAAATTATTGTAAACTGAACCAGATATTAGCTGTAAATATACAAAATTTGTTTGTAGATTTACAGAAAAGTTTGTAAATATACAAAGAAATATGTAAATTTACAAGATTTTTTTGCAAATTTTACAAAATATTTTCGTAGTGTTACAAAAAATTTTTTTGGAAACTGGTTTCCAAAAAACCTTTTTGTAAAAGTACAAATTTTTTTTTACTGTGTAGCAGTGGCGGCTCGTAGGTTGTTGCCAGGGAGTGTACAGATAACTGTATATGGTTGTGTGCTAGTTGACACTACAGCTCCTACACGCTGGTATGAAGGTGCCGCTTATTACTGACTGCTCACAACACAATAAGTAGCCAGTACATATTTCATGGTCATTGGTGTACGGCGGTGCGTTCACACGAGTGTACATTTCTCGGCAACTTGTGCTCTCTCTGGCAACTGCACTCGAGCCGCCACTGATAACTACATTTGGAAACTGCAAATATATTCAAAGTCAAGAAAGTTGTCAGTAAATTGTTATATCTTTAGCCTACTTTTGGGACATAATACGTTCGATATGAGTTAACCCCTTCTGTCACAATGCCCATGACGGTGGACATGTTGCGCGTGAAGGAAACTTACTACATTACCTTACGCTCAGTGAATTGTTGATGCACAACGTAGCCAGTACATTCTCATTGATTGGCCCGATGTGTCGAATGTCCTACAAACATGATTTATTACTAGTTGATAGTTGAATCACTGCGAACTTAACACGTTATTTACTGGTTGCGAGATGCAGCCTCACTACAAGTACAGCGTACACCAAAATATTGCATTATTGCCACACTTGAGATCAATAATTAATTGATAGCTAAATGGATTAAAGCTTTGCAGTTCTAACTGGGCATGAAGCGTAAAGTGTGACTGACTTTCACCCGGGTAGAGACGTATTTGTATAAATACACGCTGTGAACTGCCAGACGTAAATCTATGGGAGTGCTGTATGACATAGAAATATATCATGCATCTAGACTATATACTTATGCGTAGGCCCTTGGAAACAGTGGGTTGCGAGAATGAGATTGGTTTTATTGTTTATTTGTAGTGAAAATGTAGACGATCACGTCCAAAGTGCCATTGCAAGAACACATTTTTTTTTTTACTGGATTTAGTTACTTGGACATAGTCCATTGCGAAATAAATGACTGTCAAAAGAAAACTAAACTTTTTAGTTCTCTTTCAAGTTTAGTTTTCTTTTGACAGTCATTTATTTCGCAATGGAGTATGTCCAAGCAACTTAATCCAGTCATGCACTCCCATTGCACAGTTCTTTCAAATATCAAATTTTTTTTATAACTTTGCTGCTTTCAGCCCCACTTTTTCAGAACAGTTGCAAGTCCCTGTTTATTCCACAACCCAGGTGAGCAATACAACGCACACAAAGGTACAAAATGGCGAAGGTAAGCGCTTCATTAATAAGGGCCCAATTACCAGTGGACAAAAGGAATTATATTTTATTGAAAATGCCTCGCTTTTATTGGACGCAATATTCGATAACGGGATGTTGCTAATCTGTACGTTCATAAAGCGTACTATTGGGCACAACAAACAGTCTAATCTAAGAGCGTATTCCCGAACACTGTGCAGGCGGGGGCGGCGACTGCTAATCTGGATAAGCTTCCCATAACTGGGGAATGAATGAGTGGATTACAAGGTCGTTGTTTGTTTTGGCGGGAGATCAAGACTGGCAGCGGAGGGTAAACAACGCGACCAGGTGGACAGGCACACAACTATATCGCCGGCCGGTAAAGAGTGAAAAAGAACGCTGTATTTTGGAAGTGTTACAGAGGGTGGGGAGTTAGGCAGGTAGAAGGGGAGGGGGTGTTTACAGACCGTGCTGTGTGCTGAATAAAATTGTAGCGTTATTTATATGTTTGCTCTCCTGTTGCTGTTGCAGAAGATACAACTACCTGCTCTCGATCCAGGGAACGTACATTATCGATTCCAGGAGGAGAAATAATGTCATACAAGCTGAACATCCTATATACGAGCTACACAGAGACAAATGTTTGGTACAGTCAACCATACATAAGTTGTTTATGGCGGAATAAGTATGTATTTGACACAATTCAACAAAATATATATTGCCTGAAAAATATTTAAAACACGGGAACTATTGGCTTTGTTATTTCAACAAATATATACTGTGCTATACTAAACCATACTTTTGAGAGATAAATACATCTGCCAGGCAACCAAATATTTGGTTGAATCAACTGTTCAACGCTTGTTTGTCCATAAACAAACGTATTGGTTAAACCTACCCTGCTTCGTGATGCTATGGCTTCGAACTTCAATACCAGACATTGGTGTACGTGGTAATTAATCTTTGTGATGGGAAAGGGGGGGGGGGAGTATGTACAGTTGCTAACATGCCGTTCATAAATTGAAATCGGAAAGGGGGGAGGTTCCGAATGTCTTCCCGGGGGAAAACTATGATTTTCAGGTGCAAACTGAGTGCTATTTAAGCAGTTTGCATGCATAAACTTTGAATATACCGGTGGTAGGAATATTAGTATTGTTGTTGCATACAATTTTATAATTTTATTTGCCCCCCATCCCTCTAAATAATTTGGGGTAGGAGTGTCCTCCCCGATACCCCGTCAGGCACGCCTGTGGTACCAGAAAATATATTAAACATTTTAGTTGTGATCTAATTATATCTGATTTAGGCTATAGATATGTTGTACCTACCACGCTATGCAATGAGACTAATTCTGATACGTAATTTAGTTACCAATTTACCTTTAACACAGACACTGAATTGGGAATTGTGTTTGTGTGTATGTTATATATTGATTTGTTATGTGTATGTATATATTTTGTATGTAACGTTGACAAGTCCAACAACTCTATGCAGTGTTCTTATGGATGATGAATAAATAAATAAAAATAAATAAATACATTGGTCACTTATTGCCGAAACTACACATGCCTGCTGTCTGTTGGTGATCTAGTAAACTAGGTGTACTAACCCTTCTAATTTTGTGAAGCCTGCAAAATGGTTTTATCTCACGATATGAAGGTATATCAGGGAATATGGCTGGTTTACCTCTACGATTGGCTGAACCAAACATTTTCCTCTGTGTGACAATGAAATGAATACTGACGAATGGTACGGCAACATCGCTTAGTACTTAAAGTTTAATAATATGAGTTTTGATTTAGTGAACCATTGTGGGTATAAGCCATTGCAACGCTATGCCGTCTCAGATGACCAATAGTGAACCAACAAAAAGCAACAAAGGAAAAACAAGCCGAATTAGCTCAACCCATACATATACCTAAAAAATTCCGAAAGGGATTATGGAAAACCACAGTATACACAAAACGAAAATTGAAAGTTTAAAACAAAAAAACAAAAAAAGCCAAGCAACAAAGAAACTGAGAATACTCGGTACACCAAATGTAAGACAGCACAGGCAAGTAAAACGAAGACAATGTTACACACAGCTATGTCACAAACACGAAATTACACCCAGGAAGTTGTTGTAAAATTACAACAGACAGTTATTTGTGTGATACAATTTTTTATAACTAATTCCCAAAATGTTGTATGATTTTATATATTTTTGTACAGTGTCGATTTTCTTGGGCTTCCCTGTTCTGCGTAAAAAAAAAAAAAACCTGTACCCGACATCGGTGCTTGGGTAGTTTTTATTCTAAGTTAAACACTACATTTTTACAATCTTACAAGGTAAACCCTTGGGAATACAGTTGCCAAGAAAAATCTTTGTAAAATTGCGAAGGCTGTCCTCGTAGAAAATAAGGTAATCGTTTGTAACATCGCTCGCATTGGTGAACAATTGGGACTTGAATTATTTATTCTATTCTGATCATGAAAACTAATCAATTTAGAAAATAACTTTTAGACACAATTACTTTGAGTAAAGAGAATTATACGAAGCAACGAGAATCGAACCTACAACTTTCAGTATGTCCGCGCTTTATACCAACCGCTAATTAAACTTCCATAGAAGTACCTATAACTTTTGTTTCATTCGTGCTTAGCCAATTAGATTAATGAATTTTTTTAAATATTGTAGAGCGTAATTTAATGACGATTAATTTCATGTATGCCAGAGGCCATAAATTGCATGTAACTTAATAATTTCCGACACACGGTTTTTGATGACTGCAACGTTTTTCCCAGTATTTTTTTTACAAATACAATCCTTGCATCTGTGCAAATAAATAATTTTACGAGAATAATACTTCAATTCAACTAACTTATTATTACTTAGAATTTTATCATGCAACTTAAATATTATGTGTGAAAACAACGTAAAGAATTTGCACAAAATTCTTGATTGTGTACTGGTGTATTTAACAATTACTATGAGATAAAGATCAACAAAGTTAGTGAAGTACAATTTATAAACATGTAATTTATTATAAGATATAAACATGTTAATTCACATAATTCCTTTAATTTTTGTGAAATATGTCACTCCTCTTTTTCACACTTTATGTCAACTCACGCTATGACTGAACAAACTAATATCACAAAAAATTTTTTGGTACTTGAATGTAGTTACATTCATAACAATTTTAGCAATGAAGCATATATGCATGTACTAAAGCCATTCTTTGGGTAAGTTTTTAAATTTTTCAGTCCTCTGTTTCTAAATTATTTACACGCGTGAAAGTAATAATTGTGTAGCAGTTTTCCGTTGTCTCTAAATCGGATCATGTATGCCAGTCATAAAGCCCATTAAATAGTTATTTTCAAAAAGTGGCAGAAGGATACCAAATCAAAGAACACGAAGATTAAGAAACGAAAAACTAGTTTCAAAGTTTGTCAGTTAACCGAGCACAGAAAAAAAAAAAAAGGGTTTTGTAATGATAGCAAAATGTTTTGTCAGTGTGGACATCACAGATTTTTTTTGTAGTGGTTACAGAATTATTTTGTTGTCACTGCAAATCATTACCGGCAACAGCAATTTTTTTTGGGTCAGTACAAATAAAAATTTAGTGAGGTCCATAATGACAAAATAATTGATGGTGGCCACAAAGCCTTTTTTTTTCAGTGCGAACCCACTTCAAGGTTATAATAAAAAGATGTTGTCAACGCTGCTGACATGCGACAATTGTGAGTCAGAAGTTTCACGTATCTGCAAACAGACTGCAAGACGAGATAGTGCAGACATTGTTGACAGATGTGTGTGACTGTCTTGCCTTGTGCGGTGTTGCCTAGTGCTGGGCTGCAGTGACGGTGTCTTAACCACAGATTTGATAAAAACAAAACACTGCTCTAATGGTACTGTATGAAGGGAAGACAAGACAGGCCTCACTCTTTAGTTTTGCAGTGGTTTTGAAAAAAAAAATTAACGCAAATTAATACATTTATCAAAAATTCTTTCTGGCAGTTCTTACACTTATGTATCATCGTTTGTATATGAATTTTTTGTTGCAATTCACCAAACGGATTTTTAGATTTTTGCCCCTAAAAAATTACGTATTTTTGTCAAAATAAGCCAAAATGAAACAAAATGATTTTTTGCTAGCAAACGGTAGTACATTATTTAAAAAAACGCTGTGGCAAAATTGTGTATCGTATGACTGTACACAGTCTCAAATTGTTTCAAAGCATTTGGTTAAAAAATATTTGAGTTATTTGCTATTGTTTGAAATAAATGAAAAATCATGGCCTTAAGGTCCTAGACGCCTTGGGAACGATGTACATTGTTGCAACCTTCTTTATCCACCCCCCTACCTTTTTTTCTTCCACACCCGTATTTTTCCGTCGCCAAAACTTACTCTTAGGTTCACAAATAAACAAAATTAATACACTCAAAGGACTGGTTAACGATAACATACACAAAAAAGTAGATACTCCAAGCTATCGCAGCCTAAATAATTTCGACGCCTTTGGCACGAAACCCAGTGGGATCGATTATAAATAGGAATCATGTGTGGGATATTTACAGTAAAGGAAAAACCACTTTTTAAATCCCTTCATACAAGCGAAATATGAATATTCGTATGCACGTGTCCAGACACGCGAATCCTGGGATAAATTGGACACGAAAATGTTAGTGTTAAAATGTTTAAATCTTTCGCGCACAATGTGACAACACAACGCGGAGAAAGTCTCCTCCCTCTTGTGCTCTTCGCCCAGGTATTATATTATGTATATCACGTCGAGTAAACGTAGAGTCGTATTTGGAGTGCTCGGGATTCGAACTCACTCCCATAGTATGGTGATCAGAACAGTAGTATTAAGGGCACGGTCTGCCGCAATTTTCATCACCATGTTTTAATTTTTTATTTGTACCAGATATTTTTTTTATTTTAGACACAAAATGTGACTAAATTTGGCTCTTGAAATTTTTTTATCTCCTCATAGTTTTCGTGTAATGGCTTGTTAAAGTCAAAATTTGCATGTTTCCATTTCAAGAACTACACTTAAACCAACTGACACACCAAACTGAAAAAAATCACAGTGGATAAAGACTTCGCAGGTTACAATGTCACGTATATAAAACAAAATATAAAAATTTTTTGTATTCAAATAAAAATGCTTACATTAAAAACAAAAATTCGAAAAATTCGAAATTTTTTTAAGAAATACAAAAATATTTTATTTTATGGTTTAGCTTAGCTGAATTCGTAGCGTACAACATCTTTATTCGCTGTGAATGTTTCCAGTTTGGTAAGTGAGTTGGTTTTAGTGTCGTCCTTAAAACGGAAACATGCAAATTTTGGCTTTAACGAGCCATTACCTATACAAAAACTATGCAAGATAAAAATTTTTTTAAAGAGAACGATTTAGTCACATTTTGTGTCTAAAACACGAAATAAATAAATAAATAACTGGTACAAATACAAAAAAAAATCTTGTTAAAATTGCGGTGCACCGCAAGAGGGGACTCCACATATATAGTGCATATTGTGTACGTAAATTGTCATCGTCAAACTTTTTGTTACTAATATTTTCGTCTCAAATTTAGCCCAGGCTTCGCACGGTGTGTTTATCATAGGCTATTTTTTGATACCTTGTTTAATTTTGTTACTTACTACGTTAAATTTGTGAATGGTGAAATATAATAGGTGCAGTATTGTTGTACGTACACCAATGCGTTCATGTATGCTGGAGTACCTCATTCTGTACATGCACCTGAAGACAGGAACAGATACCAGTTCCCGAAACACAGCTTCTGTTGTCTTGAGAAGCTTACTATTTTTCGCCTGTTTTTTGTATGTGTTGTGTCTTGCTTGTGTTCACATCCATTCGTTTCTCTCGTTATTTGTGTTGTCGTTCCTCCATTTGGTGCCTTTTTTTACATATCCCATTCTTTTTGCTGGTTTTTAATTTTTCGTCTGATTTGTGTTTTTTTTGTGTCGTCTTTAGCCAATCGACTATTTTCCACTTGGTAATTTATGTTATGTTGTTTATATCTGTTCTTGTCCTTGTGTCGTATTCTGGGCTATGAATTCATTCCTTTCAGGAATTTATCTGTATGTGTTTAGTTTTTTTTTTGTTTTGTTTTATTGTGGGTGTTTCTGCAAGAAGGCAACATTCGCCCGCAATGACGTATGGCCAGAAAAAAACTGTTTTGTTTATAATACGAACCCATTGCAGGATTCGTTCAAAGATCGTAATAGGCGCAGGCCTACTGATTAATCACATTATAATTTTCGTTCGAAAAAGTGGCTGAAAAACACAAATGAGTTGAGAAGAAAAATTGAGCAGTAGGCTACCTTAAAATGTACGAGTGAGTGAGAGATTTTGGTCAGCGCTCTTTGGCGCTGGTGAGGGGTGACATGAGGCGAGTATGAAACAGCGCCGAAATGAAGGTCCCTGAGAAAACCCGCCGACCAATGGCATCGTCCTGCACGATTCCCACATGCGAAAATCCGGGGACCGAGCCCGCCGGGAATCGAACCCGGATCGCCTTGGTGGGAGGCATATGGTCTGACCACTCGGCCACCGCGGCCCCTTAAAATGTACTAACTTAACTGTGAACAAACTAGGCCTACACGTAATCGTATAGCACAGAGCCACGTGAAGCTTGCGGCGATGCAACGTTGCCACATAGACTAATCGAACAGTGGGAGAAACTGATAGGCCTACAGTACTTTTCAGTGATCAGAGAGTAGAGCAACTGGATTTATGGTGAAAATAATTGTGTACCGACTTGTTTCAATGTCTTACGTGTACATCTGCAGCTGGGATTTATAGTAATTGGCAATGTGTCTTTGCGCAGAGGCGTCACTCATTTGACTGTGCTAATAAGAATAACGTTACTGCGACACCACACATCTATGACACGAGGATAGAACCACAATACGAGTGAGAGTCAAAAATAATCCAATCACTGACAACGAAGCAGAGCTGCAGGTGTGCACATAAGGCTTTGTGAAACAAGTTGGTAAAATATTGCTTTCACTAAAATTAGAGCTTCTACAAGATGTTTCAGTACAGCGGTTACAAACTTCCAGGAGAGTTAGAGTACATCCAGATGATGGGAAATCACTCAGCAATGCGTGGTCGGAAACGCTTTCCTGGAGCGGTAGTGACGACACAAAAAGCAAGAAAGAATAAGGATGCAAACAAGGGGAGAAAACATGTTTATTACTACTAATAAGGCAAAAAACTAAGAAAAAATAACATAAAGAGACATCGATCGTCATCGCCAGCCAAAGGCTTCCCAGCATTTTTGCTGTATCAGGATTAACAAACGTGTTTTATCCTCTCGTTCGTGTCCTTTCTGTCTTGTGATCTGTGTCGCAGGAACAACCAGACATTACAGTTGTCCCTATTTTTCAACAGAAGTGTAGCAACACACAGCAATAGTTTGCTTTCCGTGAATAAGCGACGCTTCTGCACAAATACAGTCTGGATAAAGCAGATGTACAACTGTGCACGTAAGGCGTTGAAACAAAGTGTTGCAGGATTATTTTCACAAAAAAATCAGAGGTTCTGGTTGCGGCACACCGTGCAGAAGGAAGTGCTGTGTGTGTGGCTCTTGTACCTCCGCCTAGTGGCAAGAGTGTCGATACATCACTGCTACAGCGACCAGTGATAAGGCTGGCGGCTTTATCTCGGTGACTGATAACTGTTTGGACAGCGCCAGATTGTCGCAGCTGTGCGACTCCACGGCCGCTATCGTCCCAGGACAACCCCCGTCATCCTGCTTACATTCTCTCCTCCTTGCAACCTCAGACACTTTTCAGTACTTTACAACGGAAAATCCTTGAAAACCCTCTTGCCAATCACTGGAGGGAATAGTTTTGTGGTCACAACACAGGATTTTATCCTTATTATGGACATCTTCAATTTTGTGAGGTACATATCAACAAACATTTTGTTGCCACCACAAAGCATTTTTTCCCCGTGAACTACCCCTCTGTCGCAATATAGGCTGTTCATTTTAAGCTGAGAACTTTGCAGCATCTATGATAACCAAAACTTTATTTAATTGGGGCCAAAGAAGTAAAGTTATGAGAGGGATAAAACATTTACACTGGTTTTTAGTTTTGGATGTTTTCATATGAAACATACTAAAGTTCAATGCAAAATGACTGACAGAAAAATTAATGCAGTGCTCACTTTATGGTGAAAAGACTATACATATTTTCCTTGTATAGACACTCACGGTAAAGTGCCAACTTTAATACCTCCGGAATTACTGGTCTGATACAGTAACTTTTCATAGCAGTATAATGTGTACATAGCCTAAAAGTGTAGTAGATAAATGAACAATGCAAAATTCGAACTGAAATCTACACGTTTATTGAAAGTTAATATTAAAAAAAAACTACTAAACAACAATCCTAGATAATGTTATTTGCCAACTTTATGAGCAAACATTTACCCAGAATAATGGCGAATTTATTAAGCGTGATTTCTCCGCTGTAATTAAATGTACGAGATTTCGGCGTAAGAGATTGTTCTTTAGAAATACGTTACTCGAGCTAAATTTTGGCTAGAAAGTTGGCAAAAACCTATGATTGCCGGTTTTTAATTTTTGCAGATTGGCTTCGATAAAATCTACCTGTAGGCCTACTATGCTGTCTTAATGGTCATAAAACGTCAGCTGCGGATGAGATTAGTGAGGACATGGGCAGTTTGATTTCTCGTATAATTATGTTTCCTGGAAGTTAGCCTATGAGCCAGTATTTTCTTACACTAGTGAGGTAAGATACGGTGGGTTATCGCCCCATGGTTTTGATTACCACATTCAGGTAATCTTGTGAAATTCCCGTAGTATTTGAACAAGTGACGAAATGCCGCTATTAAGTTTGTTATTGGGTTAGGGATTTTGCAGGAATGCATTTCGCATCAAATTGTTTCTATACCTTTCGTGCACGTCTGCTAATCTGCTTCATATAAGTGATTGGAGATTTTCACATCTCTCGCATCTTGGGAAAAGGGAGGGGGGGATTCTATTCGTAAATCGGAGACGTGTGACATCTCAGTAACCTTACACTGTAAAAATAGTTTGTACTTTTACAAGGAAAATCCTTGAAAACCCAGTTGCCAAAGAGGTTATTGTAAAAAAAAAAAAAATACTTTTTCACATTAACCTTTGTGCATTTACAAGGAACTTCATCGACAGGTAAGTTTTCAAAAATTTCCGTACATAGTGTAGTCTGATTGGCAGAGTTAAATGAGCAACGCCTCTGCACAAAGACACTGTCAATAAACACGTAGCAAAGCTGAAGGTGTGCTCGTACAGCAACACTCCAGAACGTATTTCGGAACATGAGGAGAAATGTTGCACAAATGTGAAGAAGTGGATATTGGCCAATTTCAACATCTCCTGTAGTACCACCATGGGTTACGTGACTTTTTGATCACCATGTAGAATAAAGGGCGCCCAAACAGCATGGTAAAAAATAGCATTATTTACACAGCACAGAAGAATTTTCAAAATTTTTATTTTCAGTTTCAGCTTTTTTTTAAATACAAATTATTTTTATTCTTTATTTTTATAAACATAACATTGTAGCCTGTAATGTCTTTATCCACTGTAATTGTTTTGAGTTTGGTATATCAGTTGGTTTTAGTGTAGTCCTTAAAACGGAAACATGCAAAATATGACTTAACATGACATTACGCGAAAACTATGAGAGATAAAAAATTTTCATAAGAGTCAAATTTAGTCACATTTTGTGCCTAAAATAAGAAAAAAAAAATATCTGGTACAAATAAAAAATTAAAAAATCGTGATAAGAAAAGTCACCACGCGATTAAGAACCTCCTTTAAAAAAAAAAAGGAACGAAATACCAACGAGCTGTTGTCAAAGAAGGAATGTTAAGAAAAGATGTGTTGGGGGAGGGGGGTGCAGGTTTCTATAATAATAAATAACTGCAGTTTGGATGTGGGAAACCTGAAACAGTGCATAGGTGCATGACCATAAAATATCATAGAGTAAGATCTTAATTATTTTAAAACAGAATACGGCTGCGAAGTATACGTAAGTAAAAGCAATACTGTTTTTTATTTAGACCAGTTCTTGATCATTTGTAACAGGCCTCTTTGCCATTTGTATCTATTAAATGTAATGTTCATTGTAAATAATGCAAAATGTGATAAAATTGTCGTAGAGAATCCGTTGACATTTCATTGTAATCAGAATTATGTGTTTAATCTTGTTCAATCGTAATAATTTGTTTAAATTCATTTATTTTTAATTTAGTTTTGTACATTGGCCAGAGGCGAAGGGCTGGAGAGGAGTGTTTTGAATTGTGTCACGGCTATTTAACCCTTCACGCCGAAGGAAAGAGAAAGCTAGGAATGGCGGCCGAGAGTTCGCCCACAGCCTTGAATTTGTGTGGGAACCAAGGCTGAAGGGGCAAGAAGTAGGTCAGCTCAGGGGCGTGGCTTCGCTTACCCCCTGCAGTAAAATTAAATATTAACTTGATTATTAGTTAGCGTAGAGAGTTGAAATTTTGTACATAAGTTGATGTGTACGTTAATGTCAAACTGTGTGAAATTTGAAAATATACATTAAACCGGTGCGGAGGAAAATACCATGTTTAGTTATGTCAGTTGTCCACAGAGCTTGTGATTGGCTGGGAGTAAATGGGGAGAGTTTTAGGGAAAGTGTCGCGAACGCGTCGGAGGTTTGTTTAGGGGACTCGTGCCGCGGACACCACGCGAGGTGGTTGTGTCCCGAGCCGCGGGTATTCGCGGGGGTCCGCGTATCATAGAGGACTCGCAATTCGGACACTACGAGAGGTAGTTGTATACTTTGCAGCGGATATTCGCGTGTTATATTTGTGGGACTCGCTGTTCGGACACCACGAGAGGTGGTTGTGTCCGGAGCCGCGGGAATTCGCAGGGATCCACGTATTGGTTTGCGAGACTCTTGTCGCAGGCACCACTGGAGGTGGTTGTGCCCTAGCGCGGGTATTCGCGTCGTCCGGGAATTAGTTGAGGAGACACTAGTTGCAGCCATCGAGAGAGGCGGGGGACTGACTAGCTAAACACGGGTTTCCGAAGTATCCAGAAAATAAAGAAATTCCGTTATTATTATTTCTCTACTAGAACAGTGATTAAAATTAACGTGTATATATTCTCTATTCAAATAACCGAGGGAGGTTATACATTGCGTGTCTAATACATAAATTTAAATCTTTAAAACTAGCTGGACTTCCTGATTGAAGTCGACTCTTACAAGTTAGATTATCGATTAATAATTCTAAATTTTTTAAACTAACGTCTGTTCGGTCAAGTTTTCTCTCGCGATCTGCGTTGTGTCAGTGAAAACAGTGTATAAGGCGCAGCTCATTGGAATTCACCACAGAGTAGCATTGTTCACCGATCTGAATGAGTGATACAATACATAATTAGATGCTTGTTTGTCCTGGGTTCGCTAGTGACTTATTGCACATTGTAAAAAAAACTTCCTAAAATGTTTAGGAAGTAATTAACCTAAACGCAGTATGGGTAGAGAAGGTGATTTATCGCAAGCAAAGTTGACTGTTTGCTCGGCATCAATGTAATGTATTCATTTCTGACGCTTTTACTTCGTTACTGGCGAGTCCTTATTTGACTGGGCCAATGATAACACTTGTGCGCTACTACTGGACGTCTGTGATTCGTCTGTAAACTACTAGACTGTGCCACATAACCGCCGGCCAATAATACATGACGCAGGACGCTACACTGATTTGCAGAATACGCTGGCAGAAAACATTCTCGCGATAAATCACCTTCTCTAAGTATGGGACAGTTACCATACTTCCGCCTTGTAAATATGCAAACTTTTACACTTGTTACAATACAAGTCTGGTAACTTTAGTAAACATTTGACTGTTTTATAAAATCTTTAGGAGTGCTACCATGGATGTCTGGGAAACAAT
Organism: Medauroidea extradentata; assembly: GCA_003012365.1. Classification (NCBI taxonomy): domain Eukaryota; kingdom Metazoa; phylum Arthropoda; class Insecta; order Phasmatodea; family Phasmatidae; genus Medauroidea; species Medauroidea extradentata. Next base: position 8,092 of record PNEQ01079810.1, on the reverse strand, counting down.
TATACCATACTTTCTTATCGCTCCTATACGCACGTATGGAACATTTAAAAACTATTTGATAGAATCTGCATTAAAATGGGTTGGATAAGAAAGGGTGCGGGGTATTTCCAGATGGTTTACAACAATCATTTTGATAAAATGAGGGCGCAGTTTTTTAAATTCGTATTTTCCAGTACATAAAAACACTATCCACATATGACTCATGGACCGATGAATAAATGGACACAACGGGGAGTTATAAAACTTTCGGAGGTACATCTCAAGATAAAACTATATTTGAGTGCACTAAATTTATGTAAAGCTCGCTATTTCTTATGGTCTAACAATATGATAGTTTCACAACAACCACTTATTAGTAGGGCCACGATTTTGTTGCGGAAATATTTTTGCCCCACTTTGTTTCAGTGTCTCTCGTGCACATCAGCAGCTCTGCTTCATGATTACTGGCAGCGTGTCTTTGTTTAGACACGTTGCGCATTTGACTGTGCCAATCCGAATAAGATTATTGTGACTCCGTAGGTCTGTAATTTGCCAAGGCGAGTGAGAGTGAAATCATCCAATCACAGACGATGTAGCGGAGCTGCAGGTGTGCAACATGAATAGGGCCCGGTAGTTTTCGCGAAAAGATTTTTGCCCCACTTTGTTTCAGTGTCTTACGTGCACACCTGCAGTTCAACTTCACGGCTATTGACAGAGTGTTTTTGCGCAGAGTCGTTATTCGTTTGACTGTGCCAATCAGTACACGGATAACTGTCACACATCACGTCTGTGATTTGCGGGTTTAACCTCCACGCGCTGGGTGTTACGGCATCCAATCACTGACCACATAGCAGAGATGCAGGTGCGCACGTAAGGCACTGAAACAAAGTGATGCAAAATTCTTTTCGCGAAAATTACCGGGCTCTAAACATGAAGCATTGAAGCCAATTGTCGCAAAAATCTTTTCGCCATAAAATCATGGCTCTACTTATTAGTTATTCTGAATCAGTTTTCACACTAATCTGTCAAAGTAATACAAGATGTTGATGTCCACAAACCCAACCACTGTGACCGAGCGAGGTGGCGCAACGGTAAAACGTTGGGCTCGTATTACGGAGGACCCTGTTTCAACTCCCAGCTCCGGCCATCCTGATTTCGGTTTTCCATGGTTTCCCGTAATAGCACCAGGCGAATGCTGAGATGGTTCCTTAACAAAGGCCATTCCCAACTCCTCTCCCAGCTCCTGTCATTGTGTCAAGTTGTGTCTCACCGTCTATAATGACCTCGTTGTCGACGAGACGTGACCATATGTTACACATGTCCCCTTAAAGTGTGTAAACTTAACCAACTACTAGGCACATTACCCCCGTTTCCCCCATATAACCAATACTCCGATGCAATATCCATTAAGATGAGAGATAAGTTTGGTACTTTACCCACAGGTACGAGAAAAGATTCTTCCATTTCTAAATACGAATTCTACTAGCTAATATTTTTTTTTTATAAATTTCATAACTGTTAATTTAGCCAAGGTAACGTCAAGTTTATTGATTTTCGTTAACAATTTGTTTAAAGTATAAAATATCAGGACCACAATCGTTGACCTTCTACATACAGAGTACTACTTTGATTAGCTTACTTTAGTCCACATGTGCATGTGGAACAATCGAGTTTGTATAACAACTCAAGTATGCGATTTCGTGGGTGGTGAGTGACTGTCTTTTCTTCCACTTCCGTCTACCACGCAGCGGTATGATTATATACTCAAGAAAAATTTTATTGCGCTTAAATATAATTGTTAAAGAGAATCGCAAAATAGATTTCGTAACACTACACCCATGTTATTGTTTACTTTTACCATATGTATACATGTACATATAGCCTACATATAAATAAATATGTACATAGTTACATTTACATTGAGGCTGTGCCTAGAAAAGGGGCTTATATTACTATGGGCCCATCTTCTGGAAAATATAGAAATGAATTCTAAGTACAGTAAACTGTATCCACGCGAAATTTCGTTACACTATATTGGTTCTTTTTCTTGGGTTCTAATAAGTAGTTACGTAGACTAGGCCTTTACATGGTACGCTGCAATCAGAAACTTCAAATGCTTTTCCTCAGTCCAAAGTTTTGCACTATAAACTCATTTAGGCCTGCAGTAGTTATCTTGTTTTCAATGTAGATAAATTTGACAATACTTGTATGTTCAAATATAGGTCTAGTGTTAGCAAAAGAAAAACAGCCCGAGAGCAAAGACTAGAAAGAGTCTGAGAAAGAGAGCGGAAAGAAAGGCAGAGAGAAAGAGAGAGGGAGACCGAGGGGGAGAGAAATAAGATAAACATAAAGAGATAAATTGAAAGAGAGTGGAAGAAGAAGGGAGCTAAAGAGAGAAAGAGAGAGAGCACGAAAGATAAGGAATGAGAAAAAGAGAGAAATCAATAGAAAGAAAGAGTGAGATAGATAAAGATAAGAAAAGAGAGAAAATAGAGAGAAAGAGAAAGAATTGAGAAAGAGGAGGAGAGGTAAAGAGAGAGAAAGAGAAACGTAGACAGTGGAAGAGAAAGTGAGAGAGAAGAAGAGATATAAAGAGAGAAAGAGAGGAAAGCTATAAGGAAAGAGAGGAAGAGAGAGAATATGAGAGATACTTCTCGGAACGCGAGTTTGGCCCGGACATGTCGCTGGCAGGTCAGGTGAGCTTGCCGGACGCGACGCCTACCCACCGCCAAGAAGGTGTGGTGCCGGAGACAAAAGTGGGGACAGCGTCACCTGGTCTGACGAATCGTGGTTCCTGCCGCGTCGAGTCGGTGCTAAAACCAGGAAAATCTGTGACATCAGTATCTTGCGTTTTTGGAACTGGCAGCGATACAGTCGATTATTTGCAGGGAGGATTGTTCAGTGTCAGATAGAAGTCTTCATTTCAGATGCTTATCCACTGATACCAACGTTATATAAATTAGTGGACGCATCGATAGCCTAACAAACCTAATCATCCAGGCTGTTAACCGCGTACACAGTAAAAAAAAATTTGAACATTTACAAGGAAAATCTTGTAAACTAATAACTTACCAGAACATTATCAGTCAGATAATAAAAGTAAGATGTCAGAAACATTTTAAAGTGATTGCAAATATTGTGAACACCTTTAGGAACTAGTAAAGTAAATATTAATAAGCATTTTTTTTATTTGAAACAAAATAAACCTAGGAGACATGTCACATTTTACAAAATATTTCATCATTTTACAAAAAAAAATTTTTTAAAACTAATTTTCAAAAAAAAATTTGTTTGTAATACTACAAACAATTGTTGTAAAGTGAACCAGATATTAGCTGTAAATATACGAAATTTGTTTGTAGATTTACATAAATGATTGTAAATATACAAATAAATTTGTTAAAGTACAAGTTTTATGTAAATTTTACAAAATATTTTTGTACTGTTACAAAAAATCTTTTTGAAAAAGTACAAATTTTTTTTACTACGTACTTTACCACTTTTCAGCCTACTATCTGAAGGAAGAAGTAGGCTCACGAGATCACCTTTCTGTCTGTGTGTGTGTACAGTATGTATGCGTGAGTGTACAATATGTATGTGCGTGTGTCTCCCTAAAAACTTTTGAACCAGTTGACAGAATTTCATCAAACTTTGTACACGTATGATAATTTGTAATCTGACTTGACTTTTGTATATTTCGTTTACGCCATGTTCAGATTTTAAAAATGGCGGCCATTTTAACATTTTTCGATCAAGCTAATCTAAGGACCCGTACTTTAGAATTTAATTAAACTTGGTACATATATACTTCGTAAATAGCTGAATTGAATATTGTGAATTTCATTCATCCTGTGTTCATATTTTCAAAATGGTAGCCATTTTTGTATTTTAAGCGTAGTATTAGGCCTACATATCTTATAGGAAATATTTTCCAGAACTTCACCAAACTTGGTAGGCCTTAGGCCTATACATAGGCTATACTAAATACAAAGCTTACTTGAATATGGTGTATTTAGTTGATACTGTGTTCACATTTTCAAAATGGTGGTCATTTTTATATTTTTAACATAGTATCACATACCTTAGGAAATATTTTTCAGAATTACACCAAACATGATATACGTATAGTACTACATACAAAGCTTACTTGTGTACAGGGTATTTCTTTCGTCCTGTGTGCATATTTTCAAAATTGCGGCCTTTTTTTAAATTTTTTACTGTAGTACCACATACCCTGAGAAATATTTTTCAGAATTTCACCAAACGTGGTACACATATACTACGTACAAAGCTGACTCGAATATTAATATTGTGTATTTAGTTCAAATTTTTAAAATGGTGACATTTTTTAGCATAGTATTACATATCTTAGGTAGGTAATATTTTTCAGAATTTCGTCAAACTTTGTACTTACATAGGCCTACTTCATACAAAGCTGACTTTACTTTTGTGTAATGTGTTCATCCTGTCTTCTTATTTTAAAAAATGATGGCCATATTTACATTTTTAGCTTATTAATACATATATTACGATTTTTTTTTAAGAATTTCATCAAACTTGGTACACATATACTGCACACAAACCTGACTCGACTGTGGTAGGCCTATATAGTTCATCCATCTGTAATATTTTGAAAATGGCAACTATTTTTTTTATTTATCTTTATGATAGAAAGATATCCCAGAAGTTTTTTTCCCCAATTTAATTAAACTGGTTACTCTCATATTACTTAGTGACCTGACTTATCTGTCCTACTATCGTACGTCTAAATCAGTATTATCTTTTAATATTTCTAGATTACGTAAACGAGTTTTACTTTCAGGGTTAATTTGCACCTACTTAGAGGAAAGTAGGATTATCAGTTATGCCGGAAACTTCAATTTTTTTTTTTTATTTTCTAGGTGACTTTTTACCAACTTCTATTTCCTAGCCGTTTCACCATCTCTTTTATTTACTTAATCTCTCCCCCCCCCCCTCCCTCTCCAATAGTACACCGGCATGTTTACTAGGCAGTGATATATCCCATGTCTTCCGCGACGTGACAACTTGTAGAGTTTGTTTTGACGAACACAAGTTTACATGCAACCGGACCTGGGAATCGAACCCAGAACCTCAAGTAACGTACGCCGCTACAGAGGTCGCCTACCACTAAACCAGCAATAATTACGCACTGTTCATTCGTATATATTTTTGCACATTCAGTTAAGTGCTTACTTAACTTAATTTATTTAAGGCATTTATATTAATAATAATTTTATTCCAGCAAAATTTCTCAGAGTCCGTAAACACACAGTTTCCTACAAGCCCATGATTTTTGTTAGTTATGAAAATTTCCTAAGCAGATTTACAAAGAAAATGTTTGTAACTGTTCTAGTAAATAATTTCTAAGGTTTGTAAAGAAATTCCTGATCAGTTATACAAAAATTGGTAAGAGAGTTTATACCTTATATTTATGTGGCTTCCACTTCTTCCATTTATCTCGTCCACGGTAATATTCCGACCGCAAGATTTATTAAAATAGTGATTGGTACATTTTTATGAGTATTTTTATATGATTTTCAACCGAATTCAATCATCGAAACAGTGAAATACTGTCACACATTACTGAAATTTGTACACAGACAGATGAATGCTGAATAATCATATTGATTCAGTAATGCGTGTAGACCAGCAGTAGGCTACGGGAGTAAACATTATCCTAATGAAATGTGAGTATTTTAGTAGGGGCAATAGCGACAGGGACGTTTGAAAAAAGCTTCACCGGTGTTTTTTTTTATGAGGACTAAAGTCATACTGGGACCTCAAAGTCATGTAGGTCTACTGCCGATATGGAGCTCTCTACCTCGCAAACATATGAGGTTATTACTGTACTTAGATCGTGAGTCACTATTCTGCGTAAACTCTAACAAGTTAAGACCTAATTAAAAATTAAAAAAAAAAAAAAAAAAAAACACTCAGAGGATACTAAATTTCAAATCGATCAGTCCAGTAGAATTTCTCACATTCACTTAAAAAACTAGAAAAGAGCTGATGATCTTAAAACGGCTGAAGAGATTTCCTTGTATCATAGCTACAAGAACAGACTCGATCAAGTCACCTTTCAAACAAAAAAAAACTAAATCAAAATTGGTTTATTCGTTTAGGAACTACGATGCCATCAAACAGACACGTCAAACTTATAACAGCCCTCTTTTTGCGTCGCGGTTAGTGAAACACGTTTTTAATTTTACAAGAAAAATCCTTGGAAACCCAGTTGCCAAAGAAATTATTTGTATAACTACAAACGCCATTCACGTAAAAAAATTACCACAAAATATAGTATTATATCCTCTCTCTTTCAATGTTGTTTGGGGATCTATTATTATTGATTAAAAACACCGTCCGTTTTTGTACTTCGATACTTCGGAACCCTGAACTTGTTCCGTCAGTCCCACGAGATGTGATATGCTATACTGAGTATCGTTTTGAAGCTTTTTACCACGACCTACCGCGAATATCGCACTCTTAGTGACAGTCGCGGCCAGAATCAGTTTTATATTCGGCTTCCCGCGAATTTTCGCGAATCGACCCGCGTCCACTCTTCGTGAAGGTTGCAGTAGAAGTCGGTTTTCTCCGCGGCTTCCCACAATCGTCCGCGGTGGCTCCACGCGACGCGTCCACACTTCGTGGAGATCGTCGCCGGAGTTCCCCTTAACTTTCGCCTTCGCGCCTACGTGGCGAACTCTCCTAGGACCGCCACCATTTTAATTTTCAACCAATCGCGTCTCTCGTGGGTGACGACGACAGCAAACACTGACATTCCTCCGTATCAGTTTATTGCATCTTTTTAAAATTCACACACAATAACATTAGTATCCCTTAAAAAGTATTTACAAAATTTTATAAATTTCTGATGAATGATTGTTAAGTTAATATTAAATTGCACTGCAGGGGGGTGGGCGTAGCCAAGCCTCTCGGTGCCTTAATTTTCAGCATCCACGCCGCGCGTCCCTCATCGGCTCAAGGCTGTTCGCTCGCTTTCACCCCATGTTTTCCTAACTTTCCCTCCCCTACTGTGTTAAGCGTCAATCTGCCGTGACACAATGCCACAATCCTCGGGTCATACTGCGCCTCTCGCCAGTACTCAAAACTAAATTACACATTAATTACTTCAAACAAAATTTTGCAATTGAGTCACATAAAACAAACAATCCTAATCACAAAGCAATTTAATTTACAGTATTTACTATATATATATGTTATTTATTAACATTTAAAGGCTATATGCCGGTTAAAATAGGTAGCCTATGTTTGTAGAATTACAAGTTATATTATTCTGTTTGCACTTGCAGCAATTAGAAAAATTGAAATGTAAAATATTTAGGCTATTTTATATTTCATTCTGATAATGAAAATGAACTTAGTCTATTTATTAAATAACTGCCAAATAAATATAGAATGTTGTGTACTCATTTGGATAAAATTATTCTTAGCTGCTTCAGGATTCGAACGTACATCCTCGCGCACGACCTCCTTGACTTACATAATTTTATCTGTTTTTGTTTATATATATATATATATATATATATATATATATATATATATATATATATACACACACACACACACACTAGCTGTCCGTTTACGGCTTCGCATGCGTGTACTATAGAAAAAAGAGTAACTAACTTTTAACTATGTAGGCCCTATGTCATTAAAATAGGAAATATGAAGCTAGCTGTTAAACAATACAACAAATACAAACATCTTTATTCAGTTCATTTCGCTGAGCGTACTTTAATTGCTGAACCTCTTTGTTTTTAATTCATCTATATTTCTCTACAAGTAGGCCTATTCGAAATAAGATTCTCAAATGGAATCTGTGTTTTGAAAAATGCTGACTGGTTAAAACAAAGATATACACCTATAACTAGAGACGATGGTTTATCGCGGGAAAACTTGACTATTTGCTAGGCTTCAACGTACGTTCAACTTATCAAAAGATTACTGGCTTTTCCTTGTACGCGAAGCTACTGCCCTATTTGACTAAGCCAATAAGAATACCGCTATTTTAATATTTGATGCACGTTATTGGTCTATAGACAGCTACGTTGTGTCAGTGTTTTCAAGGCTATGT
>PNEQ01079809.1:18391-28428 GCA_003012365.1 Medauroidea extradentata | reverse complement strand
AAAAAAATTTGAGAAACCAATACGAAACCAAGAGTGTGGGGCACACACATCGTCTAAACCATTACTACGTTCGCAAGTGCCTGACTTCGATTTTAAAAAGAAATGTGTGATTTGTGCAGAAGATGCAGATGTCGTTAAAGAAAAGAAGAAACCTCAAAATAGACGTGATGATATTCGCGTCATTCATACAATTGGAATAAAGACAACTATTGTGAATGCAGCTCACGCTAGGAATGACGACAAAGGCAGGATTATACTTTCGAGAGTAGAAGGGGAGTTTGACATAGTTGCAGCTGAAGGTAGATACCATAATCGATGTTATGTTAATCTATGTGCGACAAGCCAGCGCAATTCGTCTGGAAGGCCTCCTGATGTCCAAAAACACGAACTTTTCTTGAAATTTTGTCAAGACCTTGAAAATTATGATGATTGTCAATTTTCACTTTCACAGCTGTTTGACCGGTTCAATGCTACGATTGAAGACGATCAACCATACACAAAGTTGTATTTCAGAATGAAATTAGAGGATCATTTTGGGAGCAGGATTATTTTGACCCAAGTACCTGGACGTGATGCCATTTTCTGCTTACGTGAAACTGCAGAAAGGACACTTCACGAAAAAAGGTATAACGAACTCCGCCTCAGCAACCAAGAAGATGAACGAATGAGGATTGTAGAAACAACTGCCAATATAATACGTGAAGATATTTCATCAAGGGTTTATGATATTGATGTTTACAAACTGGGACGTGATTTCAAGGAAAACTCATTAATTCCAGAAATTCTTGAAACATTCGTCAATATTGTTTTGCGTAGAAACAGAAATTCAGTAAGTACCTCTAGAAGAAAGAAGGCAATATCTGAAGTAATTATATCATCTTGTCGGCCTCGGTCTTACATTTCACCCCTTTTGCTGGAACTAGGAGTGTTCTTACACCGCAATTATGGTACAATGAAATCCAAAGATGTGAATACTCTATTCTTGTTTCAGAACAGGAAGAAACACAATCTGATGGGTTCATTCAATTTGCATTTGATAATGCAGACTTTAATGTACGTACCCTTGATGGCCACTCTACATTTCATAATATGGGAGGCATCATGTGCATTACTCCTAAAACTAGTAAGCACACAGAGCTTGCACTTTTGAGAAAGACAAGATTGCCAGGTACAAGTGAATATAGTGGTCCACGAGGTAGGATAGAGGTGTTACATTATGAAAAACCCTCTCGTAGTGGTCTACAAAGAATCACCATTCGAGATGTGGACATCACTCGTGGCACTCACATCGATAAACATCTTGATATTTTGTGGGCAACTGGTTCGACACTCACAAAATTTCCAACTCCTAACTGGAATGGCTACATGCAAAATGCTATGCAAAACTGTGGTAAATATGATGTTAGTGAAATAAAAATTCTTCCTTTTATCGACCTGAACCCAAACAATCCTTCATGCATATTCACTGTCATCAAGTTTGCAGCAGAACAGTGCACTAAATCTGGACAAAAGACTTGCTTCGTAACATTTGACCAGCCGTTGTATGCCAAAGCGACTGAAATTGTAGCACCGTCCACAGATCTTGGAAATGTTGTTATACGTCTTGGTGGATTCCATCTACTCATGTCATACCTAGGCGCAATAGGTCATATTATGAGTGGCAGTGGATTAGAAGAACTCTGGAACACAGTTTATGCGAAGACGACGATCACTCATATGATTTCTGGCCATGCTTATTCCCGAGCTGTTAGAGCGCACATACTAACTTATCAAACACTTGTAGGTTTACTCATTCACGAAAAAGAGTTCAATATGGGCAGTGAAGATAGCATCATACAGATATTTGAAATGTTTCAGAATGGTAAAATTTCTGTAAAGGAGTTGGAAAACAACACAGTATTACACGGCGTTAACCAACTTATGAAACTTCAATTTGAAATGGCCGAGAGTAACAGTCGAACTGGAAAGTTGTGGGTACAATATTTACGACAAATTGAACTAATCCTAGGTTTCCTAAGAGCTGAAAGAACTGGGAATTGGGAACTTCACCTCAATACTATCAGACATATGATTCCTCATTTGCATGCAGCAGGGCACCTTTCTTATGCCAAATCAACCAGACTCTATTTGCAGCAAATGGAAGATATCTCTCTCCACATGGATCATGAGGAACTGGAAAAAATGACATCTGCTGGCTACTTTACCATCCGACGAAGTGACAAATTTTGGTGCGGTGTATCTTCAGATATGGCAATTGAGCAGGGACTCATGCGGTCTATGAAGACTTCAGGTGGCCTAACTCGAGGAAGAGGCATCACGGAAAATACGCTCGCAAATTGGATTCATGTACTTCCTAAATGTGTCAATATTTGTGAAAATATAGAAACATTCTGTGGTGTTCATTTTACATCATCTGAACAGCACACAGAGTTGAGAGAAAGTCGCAAGATCCATGATAGTAAAGACTATCATTTGTTCCTGAATTGGTTCCATGATCATAACCCTTTTGCACCACGCCCAGCAGATGAACTTGTTTCAGTTTCAACTGGCATGGTAGCAGATGTGACTATTAATTGTGACCGAGCTACAGAAGTTGGGACGAAAGTAATGGAATCGCTTACTGGCAACAACTTTTATACTGTGAAATTACATCGAAACGATAAGATAAAACCCCTTTCTTCTATGAACAAAACCATCACCATCCGAAGCGACACTGTTGATGTTAACACTCATCAGCTGTTTAGCAGAATCCTTTTACTTAAAAATAAGGATGATTTCACTGAGTTTCTACAGTACGAATTAGCACCATGGCCTCCTGCTTTGTTTGATGATGTTTCTATGAGGAAGACTCAGAAATCTACTCTTAAAACAATTTTTGAATCCGAGGTTCCATGTGTAAATACAGCATTAAAAGATCCCACCTACATTATCGATGGTGGGTTTTTACTTCACAATCTTATTTGGCCTGAGAAGGGAACTACATATGGCAATATCAGTGTAAAATATGTTAGACATGTAAGTTCACGATATAAAAATGCCGTTGTTGTTTTTGACGGATATGGGGGTGCTCCAAATACAAAGTATGAAGAACAGAGACGTCGAAGCTCAAAGAAAACGTCTGTGAACTTAAAGGTGGAAGAAAGTTTACCATCGACGACAAGTCAGGAAGAGTTCTTAGGAAATGCTAGTAGCAAAATGCAACTAATCTCATTACTTTCATCAAAATTGGAGGTTGCTGGAATCAGTGTGCTTCAGGCAACAGGAGATGCGGATGTTTTAGTTGTTACTACTGCAATATCCCAAACGAGAGAAGTAGAGTCTGTTGTAGTTGTTGCAAATGACACTGATATCTTAGTGTTAATAATTGCTCTCGCAAACAACAATCATGCCATCTATATGTTAGAGCCTGGAAATGTTAAAAAACCACAAAAAATGTTTAACATTTCGGAACTGCACCATGCTTTTAAGGATATAAAAGATATCATTCTCTTCTAGCATGCTGTATTTGGTACCGACACAACAAGTGCAATTTTCAAGAAAGACAGGAAAAAAGTTTACAAAATTTTGAGTTCGAACACAAATTTGAATAGAAAAGTACGACACTTCTATGAACCATCCGTAACTCGTGATGAAATTGCATCAGTGGGCGATGACTTCCTCCTAGCACTCTACAACGGCAAAAAATGCAAAAGCCTCAATGAGCTTAGATATTTACTGTATTGTAAACTTGCCACTTCCAAACAAAACAAGAGAGACCCTTTTGATCTATCCAGTTTACCACCAACTAGCGACTCGGGACGTCAACACTTCTTCCGTGTATATCTACAGGTGCAACAATGGCTAGGAAACAATTTGGATGCCACTAACTGGGGATGGAAAATGAAAAATGGGCGTTTGATCCCTAACACATGTATCATGGCTCCGGCTCCTGAAGAACTTCTTAATCTTATTAGCTGCAACTGTAAAAAGGCTGCCAGAGAGCTTGTCAGTGTCGATCTACTGGCCTCCATTGTTCTTCCATGTGTGGCCACTGCAGAGGTGATGGTTGCAGCAATGTACTTCTTGAGGCAGATCTACTTGAAACCAGTGCTTTGCTGAATGACGTTGATGGACATTTTGAGGAGGAAGTGACATAGGTGAGTAAGAAATGCTCATGCAACTTTCAAATTTTAACTGACTTAAAATTCAATGTAAAAAGTGTATGTCTGTTTGTGTACATGTGTGTAAAATAATTCAGTGTGTGTTTCATAGAAATCATTAATAAGATGTTCCTCTAACAAGCATTCAACATTTTACAGTTATATTATAATGATTCTTGAAAATATCATCGTTTGGTATTGAAAAATTTCGCAACTCATTTTTTTTCTTCAGATACATATTATTAAAATACTTTTCACATCGCCGCAGTATATTTTGTATATTATCCACACAATTGAGTGTTTATTTCTTGATATGTATTCTATTAACTTAAAATGTAAGACTTCTAAAATTGAGATTTATCTCATTGTCTTATGACATTCTTATCAAAAGCATAATATTTTTATAATACTGTTGTGTAAAAAGTGGTTTATATGCGATGAAATTTTTCCATGGAACATAATGTTAAAGTGAATCATAAAAATTTTTAGGAAACTTTTTTTTAACTTTTATATTTGGACATATTACAACTTTGAAACTTTTGATATGTTAAAAAGGGACTCATACTGAACATTTTGCATTAAAATTTAGCTTGCAAATAATTTGTTTAAGGTTTCAAATTAGCCGTAAACGAAGGTACTGCTTGGCTCAATAGCAAAAATACTCGCATTATGACACTTAGCACACTTTTGCCCGAATTTTCATGAAGCTCCAGTTATATTTCTAGGGACTTTTGATATGTTAAAATGGGATTCATACTGAACATTTTGCACTAAAATATAGCTTGTAAAGAATTTGTTTAAGGTTAAACCCTAATATTCCTGGGCTACTAGGTGACTGTGGTTTTATGTCTGACCAATAAAGAGTAGCTCAGCCAGAAAATCACAGGCTGCACTGCCTTCTATCATCAACGATGATATCCCTCTCAGCTGCTAGGGGTTGCCGCAGCTTTCTATTTAAAGTATTGAAGTTATCTTTTGTTAATTACAAGTTGTTCTAGTAAACTCCAGACAGGAATTTTTTTTTTTAATTTTATCTTGGCCGGGGGGAGGGGGGCACATCGCCATGGCCCTTTCTTTAGAGCCGCGGCTGTTACAATGTGTCCACATTCTGAAAAGTCAGAGAAAGGTTTGGTGTCTAGTCATATACTGTACACTATGGACTGCTGCATGAATATCTATCGAGTTTTAGTTTTTTTATATTGTAATTTTTTTGTAGTTTCAAGTTAAGTGTGATGAATATCACGGGAAAGTCTGCACAATGATTTGTCAACAGTGTGCAATTGGTGGCACTGTTAAATGTGTGGGTCTCTTTAGTAGCATTCAATGTTTTTGCATTGTTACTATGGGTATTTTTGTAATTTTGCAGTTTTTGTTGTGAACATGTAAAAAACAAAATGAGCTACGTAAAGAAAGGGATGTCCGGAATGTTCGCTACTTGGAGTGGCGGACAGATGCTTGAACATATAACATCATGCATGGAATGGTGGTATTTGGACAAGTACATACGTATTAACACGCAAAGTCATGAGAACCTTATTAGTGTGAATGTGATAGGCATGAAGATCGAGAAAACTCTTGGAACAGTGACACCGCCCAGCAGGTTACACAATGCACAAGTCCAATCATAAAACCAGTATATTACCGTGTCAAGAAGTGAGTCATCCGAACGCCTAACTGCCAAGGCCACCAATGTATAAAGAGTTGTAAAAGTTAATTTATCGGGTATTAGATGTCATATCAGGGTGGCTAGCAAAACATGTAAAAAAATTTCCTTGACTTTTCCAGGTCAGCTGCTCTTATTTCCCAGACCAACAGAATATCAATTTAATTGACCAGGTTATATGTCTGTGACAAAAATTTTTTGTGGGTAAATATTAATAATCACTACTCTTCGTGTACTGCCAAACTATTTATTTTAGACATATATTTTACTAATTAAAAATGTTTTTAGAGACATTAGTAGTCCTACGTAACAAAATTATTAGGTTAGGTAAGTTTAGGTTAGGTAACGTAACAAATTTATTTTGTAGGACTACTTCTAATGTCTCTTAAAGCCCTACGTAAATATTTTTGTTAGGTTATTTGAGGTTAGGTAACCTACCCTCACGTAATTTAATGTTTGTAACCTAAGATTTGTTCGAGCGACCTGAGCTTTCTGCTCTCGAGAGCATGTTAAGATTTTCTAGTAGTAGAAAAATAGCAAGAAAGAGCAGAAAGTGTACTGCTCTTTTCTGCAACCAACCGAACGTATAATGGTTGTTTCCAAACTACAGCTGATGAAACCTGTGAATTAATGATTGTTGATGTTTTGTTTTACTTACTTTGAAATCTTTGGCCACATAATTTATTTTTCTTATATTTGCGATTTTTTACTATGTACACTAATGTAGGCCTATATAATAGTTTTTGTCTGACAAAAAGTGTTGTTTTTTCAATAATTACAATCATGTACAGTAGGGCTTACTCCTACATCAAGAGAAAACAATGCCTTATTATTAACTTTTAAATTAGTTTGTAACAAATAAAATGTAACATGGCGAATTTTTGTAAAATGGCAAAACAGTCCTTAGTACATAACCAAACATATTGGATAAGCCTCGCCTGACAGAAAAATAACACCATACTTGGTGCGCTTTTTGTCTGCTATATATCTTAACTACTACTCTGCTCTTCGTCAAAAGCAGGAGCAGAAAGAGCATGCTCTTTTGAGTACCTACAATATGAGGTTTTGGAAACATTCTACATCTGTTACAAGTAGCACATTTACAAATTAAGTGGGCAAAGTTGTTACCAAAACAAAATTACTTATGTTCATTAAAATATACTTAAACCCTGCTCGTACTGCAATTAGTTTTGTACAAACACTTCACTCGTACAGGCATAGCTTTTGGGGCCATGAAATTTTTAAAGAATAATCTTAAAGAGAATAAGTCATGAAAATGTACTAAAATGGTATGCTCCAAACAAAAACAATGAAGGGGCTGTGCAGTAAATGCTCAAGTTTATTGTGTTACAGAATAAATTTATAATAACCATGCCGGAAATTAACATTTACTGTGAATAAATAAAAGTCAAAGAAAGATAACAAAGGTTTGGGCAGCTAGGCTACATTGTTATTGGAGTAAACAGATTGTAAATTACGTAACAGGTAGGTACTTCTTGAAGAGAACACAAATATTACGACGTTCCTCGTAAGTACCACAAAGGTAACACGGGGTTTATCTCGGTAATAAAAAAAAGACTGAATGTTAGTTTCCTGGCTCAGTGAATTTATCGTGAACTACTCTCGTAGGGCGTGCAATAAAGTACTGATTTTTATTCTTTCAAGAAAATAAACGTCACAAACTCTGGGTGCCTACTGCCGCCCGTCTTTGTTTTCAGTTTCACTGTCCAGCAATATTATTTGCGACGAATGATATCATGGGGTGCCTACCGCCGCCCCTGATATCCGAAACAAATAGTTGAACATTGGAGACCTTCGTTCTCCCTCGACGTCCGCGGCCAAATGCCTCGACCCACTTTCCCCGTCACGGCTCTTCCCTGTCTTGGCGGCAAACCACCCTCCCAGTCCAGTGGTCACGAGAGGGTGCCCCCGGCCAATCAGTGTCGAGCATCTTTCAAAGCTCCGCCATCAGAGAACAGATTCCGTTTTAATTCACTTCGCCTTCTTTTATTTTCAAATTGAATTTTTAATCTACAATTACTTATTTTAAATAAATCCCTAAAATTTCACGTTACAATGTATACAGACGAAGACATATTTTGTATGTATGCGCAATTGCATCAGGGTTTAGTGTAAATGAGCAGTAATGTGAAAAAAAATGTACTTATTGTTTCAGTATGTTGATATTTAAGCCTCCATTAGCATTCCTAAGGCATTGAAAAAAAATACTCTGATATACCCTTTTTTCTATAACCTTTAGTATAGAAAATTATCATTGACTAGCATAGTATAAACAAAGGAGATAAGCAGGCTATTTCGAAAGGGTTTTTGACCATAACATTTACTTAATTAAGGAAGGGAGAGGAATTTTCCTCAAACTCAATGATGCAAATAACATGTTTTACAGTTTCTGAACTACCTGAATCTAATGAAAATTGTATTTACTATGAGTGGTTCCAAAGAAAGCCCGTATTTAGAGTATGCCGTTTATAATGGTAGCATTTTATTTTTTTACTGTGGAATAGTAATGTTTGTAATATATTGGTAATGAATTGGTTACAGACATACCGTAACTTGTATTTCAGCCACCACATATTTTGCTGTCACCTGTCGATGTAAAACAAAACTGCGAAAAATGTTGATGTAGATTGTTTAGTATTATATGTAGTTCAGTATTTTAATGTGTGCATATATTTAACAGGAAACAAGCAGCTGTGATTTCTGAAGAGAATGCTGTAGCGGTTTCATAAAAACAGGAGAAAGTAGAAATGTACATAAAATGTGTATGGAAAAATAAACAGTGGTATATACAAAATATACGTATAGTGTTTTCTTAATAGTGCATAAGTGTACATGTAAATACTTGATTCCTACCTTAGTTGTAACCCAGATACAACATTTAAAATCTCTAGTGAATAACTGAAGGTCCTGTTATTGTCTGGTTCACATACTACATAGTACTTATCGATCAGTTTGTCTATTTAATATATTGTATACTTTTTGCTGGCCAGTCCTGAACTACAGAGAAGCTCCTGTGCGTAAGCAGATAACGAATTCAAGTTTTAGTATGAGGGGCAAACTTTTCATTATCATACAGCTAAAAATTATGGGTTTTGCAATAAAAATACTGCTGTTAGAATACCTAAAGGACTTATACTGAAAAATTTGTTAAAATACATAAATTCAAAAACTTAAAAGGATGCTTTACCCTCCATCTGGTTACACCACTGTTGGAAGACATGTTTACACTTGTAAATATAGGTGCCAAGGGACTCTGTCCCCACACAAAGGATGGGTGTAGTACACTTATTTCTGCTGTAAATTCAAATTAACCTCACAAAAAATTATTTAACACAATTGTGTTGCTAAACTTTTTGTAAAGCAGCATGCGCAAAAAAATTAGATTGTATTAGAGTAGGAGAGGAGACACGCAGGAAGATGTCAGTGGTGTAACTGAACTGATCATGCTGTCAATAAAATGTATATCTACATGTTTTCTGTTCTATGATGCATGACAATGTATCCAATAAGTACTGCCTTGATACATATTTGCCTCAGTTCTTAGTTACCTGTCAAGTAAGACACTGCAATAAAGATTTTCGTAATCTCTCTCACCATCAAATATCAAAAATTGCCTGCAGGGAAATTGGTTCCTCTCTCCTTTTTTTTCCCCAGGACTTGCTATTTCATGGAATAAATACAAAATCTCAACAGATTTTTCCCTATGCAAAAAATTTTGTTATGCAACGAGATTGTGTTAACAGAGTGCACTGTGATCTTACCACCAGTGGAGTTGTGTCACTGGTAAAATGTGCAAAGCTTTGATGGCCAAGAAACTGATTGAAATGAATTGAACAGTGTATGGATAGTTATTGTTTGTTTATTCATACATTGCACTTGTCTCGTGTAGGTGAATCATGGTTAAAATTATTCACAGATAAAAATTCATTGGTCAATGGTTTTAAGGGTTTGGTCAAGGTATTTGACACTTAAGTCATTACTTTATTTTTAATAATTACTAGATATTTTAATATGCTTTAAAAATTAGGTTTCATATAAACTATCAAAATTATGTACTGTAATTCGAACAGTGTGAAATATTGAAATATCTTTTGCTAGTTTAACAGTCGAGAAAACTTTAGTACGAATATATGAACTGAGAATGTCATTGTAGTTATTAGAAGTTGAGTATTTATTTTTGTTTGCAGTTCAGTTAACGTGTTAACTTGTGCACA
>PNEQ01079809.1:0-11859 GCA_003012365.1 Medauroidea extradentata | reverse complement strand
ATTTTTTTAAAGCCTACGTATAATTGTGCATAATATGACTTCACACGCTCTCAATTTTTTTCAACCCATTTGGTTGAAAACCTTTTTGAGTTTTTTGCACCAACGTGAAAAAAACTACCGGGCATGGCCTTAATATAAACATACAGCCAGTACACTGTAGTTCAGTAAGAAGAATATGTTGTTCTGGTCTAAATAGGACTTTGTCGTTTATAAGCCACAATCACATTATTCGTTGCAACCACCACATGGACAGATATAATACACACGAAAAGGGCCAAAAACTTATGCCATTATATGCATTTTTGCTTATTGAAGATATTTTCTTTGGATATAAAGTATTTATTTACATTTTTTTACAATTTTTTATGATTGAAAAACACATGCCCTGTAAGTGCCTTGGAAGCTGTTGAACAGTTTGTCTACCACTCACAAACAATATTTTTAAACACCGCTGAAGAAATTATACATTGAACCAATTTTCATAAGAGGTTCATACTATCAGTATTTTAGGCCAAATCGTCTTTCGTTGTCATGACTGATTCTTTCCATCAACTCTTTACAATTTGATGATAAATAATTTGCCCATAGACTGCTTGTAAGTGTAATAATGTTACAAATGTGTATAATCCTGTACTTAAAACTGATACATACTAAACCACGAAGACACATGCAGTTATACAGGTGGACATGAAGGCACATTTCTCGTGAAAACAATAAGTTACTGCTGCTAAGCACCGAGGGTGTGTCACACATAGTGCTTTGTTGGTGTAAGTGCATTACACACAAGACAAGTTCATGACTGACAGCTTCCAACCTTGGAAGAAACATTAAGGTAAGTTGGCCAAGAAACGTTGTCAAGTGAGGACTCATGCTAATTTAAATTTTCTTCAGTCCTCAGATTTTTGTTAGATTTTTGTTTTAATACCTAATAATAGTAGTAGGTAATGCTTAGCATCACATCGACAGTTACCCAAGTGGTTACTCTTATTTTGATTTTGATGTATTTGTTTTTAGGGTGATCTGATTGGCTGATTCTTGTCAGTTTAAAGTGCACCAAATTCACCAGTACCTCAGTTATGAGGCTATAAACATGCTTCTGTAAGCAGACTACACACAGTGGTGGTGGAAGGTACTTTTGTTAGGAGCGGGGGACTGGATCGTTGATAGAAATTTATTTCCGAGATTTTTCCTATAACGACTCATTAAAGCTGGGAAAATTTGAATTTTAGTTTGAAAATTGGTGCTATTTAAGTTGTTTTCGAGTATAAATATTGAATACACAGCTAGCAGAAATTGTAATAATTTTAAATATTAATTTTGAAAAAAAAATTACAAATAAACTTAGGGTAGGTACAAATGCCTATATTGTCCCTCACATGTGTTCCAGGGGAGGGACAGTGTCCCCACCTCCTCTCCAACACCACTGACTACACACATCACAAATGCTTTAGCAGTATGATCTAGCAGTAAAATGACTTCTGATTTATTTATATCCAAGCAAGAGACTACTATATGTCAGGCTTACTCTAACTAAAATCATGCAGTGGTGTAAGTCTTACTCCGTTATCAATTTTCCTTCAACAGATTTGAATTAGTTATGCCACAGTTTACAGAATGCCAGGTTGTTTTGTTACAACTCCTCGCCTAGCTGTGGCAGTACAAATTGGGGACAATGACAGTACATTTAAGAAATTGTGTTATTTACTCTTTCAGTGGCTTGCTACACTCCTAACTTTGTGATGTGTGTGTAATGCAGGTTATGGACAAGAGGATATGGTTGCAGTATTATCACATACAAGTGGGAGATTTTATATCGCAAGTAGAAGAGGTTACGTCCAGAGTGCCACAGCAGGGGGCTGTAGCCTGGATTTGTGTTTAGGTGGGGGGGCTGACCCTGGGATTGTTATATAACAACAGATCCCCACATAAAGCATGGAAGAAATGAGAGACAAGGGGAGGCTATTCTATTAATTATTAGCTGTGTAATTCTTACCCTATTATATTATATTTGGTGTATATATATATATATATATACACAAATACATAAATACATAAAGCTCAAACCTTATATTGAGCTGAACACCGCAAAGCGCCAAGCTGCCAAAAATGAATTCGAAAAGGATTTCTTCAAGCTTGCCAATAACTCGGTCTTTGGTAAGTTGATGGAGAATAAGAGAAGAAGGCAGCGAATGGAACTTGTATGCCGAGACACACATGTGAATAAGCTCATCGCGAAACCATCATTCAAGGATAGAGTAATTTACTCCGAGCTCTTGTCCCTGGTAATGATGGAGAAAGAAGATATTCTGTTCGACAAGCCGATATATGCAGGTTTTGCAGTGTTGGACCTCTCCAAGACTTTAATGTATCGCTTCCATTACGATGTGATGAAGGTCCGTTATGGGGATAACACTGAGCTCTCATACATGGATACAGACTCTTTTGTGTATGCTATTAAAACTCGGGATTTTTATCATGACTTAACTGCAGACCCAAGCTTCATATCGGAATTCGACACCAGTTCATACCCTCCTAATCATCCCAGCTACTCAATCACCAACAAGAAAGTGTTGGGTAAGTTTAAAGACGAGTGTGGTGGGGGGATCATGGCCGAATTTGTGGGACTGAGAGCAAAAATCTACTGCTACAGGTGTGTTGACAAAGTAGTTAAGCGAGCCAAAGGGGTCCAGAAGTCTGCTGTGCAGAAGAAAATTTCTTTTGAAGACTACAAGACTGTGTTGTTCCAGCAGCAAGAAGCCAATCGGGTCTATGTCAATGCCATCCGAACACATCAGCATAACGTGTTCTCTGAATGTACAAACAAGATTGCTTTAACATGGAGAGATGATAAGAGGATCATCTGTGATGATGGAGTTCACACTCTTCCTTACGGCTACATTGAGGTATAATTATTCACAATCTTCTGTATATAGTACTCTTGTAAATATGAAATCATGTATATAGTTTTCATAGAATATTGCATTTGATTTTTTTTTTTTGGGATGTATATAGTTTTCTTGGGTTGTGAGTTTCTGCGTTGATATTTTTTCACTTTGTTTGTGAGGTGTAAATAATGGTTTGTGAGTTTCAGTGTTGTAAACCTGCCTGCACTACTTTAGAACAGTAGTGTTGCCGGTCCCAAGCCCGGGTAAAAGGTGAGGGCAACAACAGGTACCATATATAAGAGATGCCATGATTATTCCAGTGCAGAGGTTTCCCAGAATGAAGGCATCAGCAGAAGAGCTGCGTAGACCTGAGAGCCGATATCCTAAGCCTTCGTGAAATATTATTATTTTACTGTATATTATAATTAATAAAAAAATTTTTTTAAACTTAAAATTGTGTGTGCTGAGAGACATTATTCACCTATCATAACTTTTCTTAAAGAGCATCAGATGCAACAGTCCTTGTACACTTAATCAGTGATTACATAGAACCCAATAACATTACTATAAAAGGTTTTACAGAATGAAATTAATATGATTGATGGTGGTGATGTAGTGATGATATTAAATGCTTGTCTATTTTGCCGGTCTGTAGGCAAACATAACAAAAAATAAATAAAATTAATATTGATGCTTAGGGGTGAGAGTCCATATAATATAGCATAGACTATTAGCCCTTAAACATATGGTGGAGTCGAATCAAGTGAGTAAATAGGAAACAAAGATGGCGGCTCAAAGTAGTGCCTCTGTTGGTCATTCCTAGAACTAAATATAATAATAGATTATTTTGGCGGGGGAATTTTAAACATTAAATATGGCGGCCTCCAGAACATGTAAACAAATGACTGTTGAAAATTGGCGGGAAAAGTATTCCAAGATGGCGGGGTATAAATAATTCCAAGATGGCGGATAGATATAAAATTATTTTTTAGATTTTTTTTTAATTTTGGAAATTTTGGAAATTTTTGGAAAATTTTGAAAGTGACGTAATCCAAGATGGCGACCAAAAACAATATGGCGACCGGAGACAAGATGGCGGCAGTGACATCATCCAAGATGGCGGCGATGATGTAATCCAAGATGGCGGACCCGCCTCCGAGCCTCCGAAGCCTCCAGCCTCTTGTCCTCGGACTGACATAACCTATCTACTTATGTAGTAACAGCTAGTGATATTTTTAAAAGGTTAAATAATTAGTGTTCACTTTATTCCGAACGGCCTATATCTGACTTCTTCGTAGCCTAAGGGCCGAATTCAGAGTCGTGCTTAGAAAGAGCTGACAACTCCCATTCACCTCGCAGCATCTCCACCTCTCGTATATCAAAAACGCCATTCAAGAGACTGCCAGGTGAAAGCCTGTTCGCCTACACTTTTTTTCAAATCTGGCAACACTGCACAACATTTTGTCGTTTTCAGCTGCTCACAGTGCGTGTAGGAACACATACACTGACAATTTTGTAAAGTACGCAAAGTAAAAATATTTAAATGCAATTATCCATGTGAAATAAGTTGGGACTAGAAAGAACATGGCAAGGGGTTCGCTAAAAGAAGTTGGGGAAGGGGTGGGATCGCTAGAAAGGGACATTATGTGACACCCTGGCTTCAGCAGGCATTGGACCAAGTATAATTAGGGGCGGTATTCATAGTCATGTCTCGAGACAACGACTTGACCAAGACGATCTTATTTCTTAAGACATCACTTTTCAACTCTTAAGTTTCATAGTCCACGAATAATACGATCTTCGTCAAGATCGCGCGCTTCAAGACGAACTTGTTTGGCATTACTTCCGGTTTGTCGAAGCACGAGCTTGTTTGGCACTACTTCCGGTTTGTCGAAGCACGAGCTTGTTTGGCATTACTTCCGGCTTGTCGAAGCACGAACTTAAGATGGCCGAGTGTACACGAACGATTCCGAACACTTTACGAACACCACACAATAAATATGGCGTTTCCAAAAAGTTACCTGTAGTTTTTCTTGTTAATATATCAAGATACTTTATTATCAATTATTAGCCCAGGTACGATCAAATATAAGCAAATAATTAGTTTGGTTTACATTTCGAACACTAGAAAACTCCACTTGGAACACGTTTTTAAGAGAATCAAGTGGAAATTTAGCAATTTAACTAAACCTTGGCTAACCTAGTGACTATTCATAAACAAGCAATGAGACGAACTTTCTATCATTTATAAATATTATTGTGCCAGAGAATTTCGCAGCAAGTAAATTACATATATATGTAATAAGTAACAAGAGGTTCACTCGTTAAATGTTATAAAATATGTTTGGCTACATAAATCCTTAAAAAAAAAAAAAAAAAAAAAAAATCTGTATTAATGGAGAATAAAGCAATATAATTTTTAAAATAAAAATTATAGAGTGTTTGTTTACAGACAATCCCAGCTGCTACCAAAAAAATTAACTTTAAAGTCAATATTGAATGAAGATATTCATATATTATTAACTACAAATTGCTAATCGTGTGTGTGTTCTGGTGGTGTAGTTGTCCGACCGCTTGGCTCAGTGGTTAGCGCTCCTGGCTGCTGAGGCAAGGGTCCCCATTGTTACAAAATGGTTTATTTTGTAAGTCGTTATTATATTTGGGGTTCATAAGTTATTATTAGTTTAGGGGGTTTCACTCAGATGGTAGCTACACTGTGGGTTTATTTAGATGTTATTTAGGGTCAAAAGACTAAGAGACAGTTATAGTTGAACGGGCATTTACTATACTACAATGGCAGGTACTCTGAATACATAATAGGTTACAATGTGATCTATTTATTTAGGAGGGGAGCGCAATATTACTGATTATTAAGATATTATATTAAGTTGAGAGTTGCTGCCACATAACTAGATCTGACGACCTTACCGAAATCTGGATTGATGAGGAGACGGCATCGACGGACGAGCACGCACCCGCCAGGGCTCGAGCCCGAGTCCCCAGCGGAGAACCGCACTGCTGTTGATCTGATGAGTGCTGGAGGACGACCGCTCGACGACAGACGACAGACCCCGTTTGCTTGGTAACAGCGCCATATATCGGCGTGCTTGTCCTCGATATTGTGCAACTACGAGGGGGGTGAGGTGAGTTGCTGTCTTCCATGGTTTTCCAACGCTGACCTGATTGCCGTTCGGACGTCTTGCTGTCCGGCTTGCCAGGCAATATTGCAACATTACCCCCCAATTTTCGAAGAAGATCCGTCCCTGGATCTTTAGGCCGGTCCGTGATTGATGTGAAAGTCGGACTCAGATTTGGAATTTTTTCTGGCAGTGGGAATATGGAGAAGGTGGTTAAACTCTTCCATGTGGATAGGAATTACTTAGACGGACTAACTAGAGAAAGACGGATAACTAAGGTGGAGGAACTGCCTACTTGACGTTGACAGTCTGTATACAAGCATCAGCTGTACTCTGCTGAACTAAGGTTGGCCGGTGTGTCCTTGAACTTGTGCAAGGCGTGCATAATTCTTCCACACGACTGCGGCAGACACAACGAGTGTGGTATCGCGAATCGCGCCAGCTGTACTAAATGTTTTGTACATATGTGGCAATTAATTTGAAAACTAATCATTAGAAGCTATAGTCTCATATCACATATAAGTTATAGAATGGTAAATTATTATATTTAACATCATTAATTGGAAAATAATAATAATTGAAAACAATATCGCTCCCCTCTTACAAATGGAGTATTGTGTTTACAATAGGTTTGCTAAAAGAGAATACACTATTATAAAACAAGAAATTACAATATTACACATGGTTATATACTGCTAACTACTACCTAATAACATTTATTTTGTGTACAGTTTCAGTCTTAAGTTTTTTATTGTATATATACTTAAATTTGGATGGCCATGGCGTAGGATTTGGACATAGAATAAGTGGGGAAGCTGAAATTTAGAAGTACATTTGATGATTATTATATTGTGAAACAAAATTTGAATAAATAAATAAAATATAATATTTGCAGCTGCATACTAACCCCTAAATTTCATCTCTGTTGGGATCGGAATACAGGAAAACTTACGCTATTTGAATTCAACTACGTATACCTAAGAACTAATAATTACAATTAAGTTTTATCTAAAGTAGGATTTTTTTCTATAAAGTGTACATAAATATAGTTTCCCGGCCGGGGAGGTGACATTTACAACCACCTCCTCGGGCTCAGGACTGGGTGTTTGTGTTCGTCTGTGTGCCAGAAGACACCTTACAATTACAACGACAACTACACGATACAAAGATACTGGGGAATTGCATTGATTAACTTAAATGGGAGGAATGTTTGGTGCAGTGGCGAGGCGTTATCCTTGCCATTGTACCAAACATTTTAATTTAAAAAAAGTTGGATAAGGGGCAGGTTAGTAAGGTACACTGCCGTATATATTTTAGAGGATGGTGGTTCGAATCCGAACACGTACTTTTTTTTTACTACGTATATTATTAACTTACATATCCTTGAAATATACAAAATCTCTTAAAAAATCGTATTCGCATATTTGTAGTATTAATTAAAGACATAAATACACACATAATGTACATGTCAGTTGTAAAGCTTTAGTAAGCAATTTAACTAAGGAAATATGATTGATAATAGCAAAATAAGAATAATTAAAATGTATCTAGTGATCAATAAAACTTATTCATGACATAAAAATTTTTTGGAAGAAGTCGGGATCGAACCGTAATCACCAAAAATAAACTTACCATCGCTATTCTGCCGATGCTTTACCAATCACGCAGAAGTAAATGACTACTCTGTATACCATAAAGGTTGCGCCAAATGCAAAACTCAATCGGCATCATATATACATCGTTTTATATGCTTTACAATAGGAATACAGTTCTTATAGTGTAGGAGGTTATCGTTATTAACTAACATCCGCCATTGTACAATGCTTCGAGACGGTCTCTAGTCACCTCGGCAGTTGACTTGACGAAGACGATCTTATTCCTTTGCATAAGCAGGTGCTCGACGACTATGACATACAGTTCGGAAAAGGTGATCTCAAGCACACTCTATACAACATGAAAACACAGTCTTAAGACAGAGGAATATAAGATTGTCTTGATGGAGACTGTCTTGTTAGCAGTTGCTTGAGATCAGCTTTAAGAAGTGTCTATGGAAGAAAAATCGAACTTAAGACAGCAAATAAGAACATCTTGATGGAGCTAGTGCTTAAGATATAACTATGAATACCGCCCTAGGTGTGATGTCCTGGGCTCAACTCATATATACCGAGGGAATCTTCCGTATAGAAGGCTAGCACATAAGACTACGTTTGGCAACATCGCGCTTGTGTTCGGACAGCGCAGCTGACTGTTACCACAGTCGCCATTTTCCAGCACTTACGTCTGTTCGTGGTTAAGGTGTCCGCCTTTCCCCGGCACAGAAGCGCCACAGTATAAATTTCGTGTCATTCTTGCTCAAAGGCGGGTTGCAGTAATATGAACTACAACCAGCTCGCTTCCCCCAGGACCCACCTCCGCGTGGCAGCGAGCACTTCCATCGCTTACTCTCCCTTTCATTATCACTTGCAATATCTCCACGAGGGGAGGGGGACCACTACATGGCATCACTCTTCGTCCTCCTACCTTCTCTGTATCCTTGAAACGTTTCCACTGTAGTAGCTTCACTCGCTATGTACTATAGTAGGCAGTAAAGTTGGCTTCTGAGGTTCTAGTGTTCTTATCAGAACGAGAGGGCGAAGAGAAACTGATATCCTACTGTCCGGGACCACCTGCTAGGTTGATACTAACTGGGCGAAAAACATTCGGCGTGTTCCATCCTACACTACATGAGTGTAACATATTTGTGAGGTGCGGCAGTTGTGCTCGGGAATAAGCGTATACCTTTCAGGACCTGCAAAACTATTATAAGCAGGGGCGTCATTTAGGTGGTCAGGAAGGGAGGGGGGGGGGCAAATCCCTCCCTGGATTTTGTATTTAAAGTATAAAAATTTTTTTTTGTATTTTCTTATTTAAATAACGCTAACTTAAGTACATTAAACTGAAGTATTATTATTAAAGTTTCTAATTTATACATGCTTAATTAATAAAGAAGATGCAACAAGGTCACTGTCACCGAAAAAATATCAGCTCCCCCCCCTCCCCCCCAAGAAAAACCTGAAATGACGCCCCTGATTATAAGCTGCTATGTTTTACTTCCGTCCGTAAAAATATGCAAGGTTTCGAAGAAAAAAAAACTTTTCTGTGAACTAAAATTAACCGAGTGTTGTATTAAGGCAAAACTGAAAATAAAAGTTATTTATGCTACTACAGAGTAATAGTCAGAGAATATAAATCAGTCTAAATGACAAGATCGCTACGCCTACAGTATATGCTTCGACAGACTTCATCAAGATATTGTTTAAGTCTACATCAAAGGGCACTGTATAAAGATGTACAATGTGTGTGTTCGTAATAATACTTGACTATGGAAAAGGCCTGCAGCACGCAATACCCTTACAAGTACAAAAAAATTAAAAACAAACTTTTTTAAACAAATTGAAAATTGTAAAAAAAAGTTTTGCAGGTTCAGAATAAACCCTCTCTTGGTAATTCGTCATAATATAGGCGTACGTAGATAGAGAAGTATAAAATAAAAACTTTCAAAATACTATATATAAATATATATAAATAAATATTTGTATATGTTGCATGGTGTGTTTCTGAGGGCGGGCTCGCTGGGGCCTGTGTCGCAACATCTTATGGACTAGCCCCTGACCCGCAAGCTAAGCGGCTACGTATGGGAATCCCGCCGAAACTACGTCATAGACCTGTTCCAACTGCGCTTTTACCCTATGGACCTCTGCATTGAACACGAAGTGTACATAGCCGACAACGAAGATGAATGTTTATTGGGATTTGATGTGTTGCGCAAGTTAGAGTGCTGTATAGATGCTTGATCGGGATTACTAAGGGCTGGTAACCGAGAACTGGTAATGATGCCACGATGCGAACTCTCCTTGCCAACTAGCTGCCAAGTGATCTGTTGTGAGACAACTGTTTTGCCAGCGTCCAGTGAGATCGTCATCCCTGCACGGTGTCAAGGTAATTTTGTGCGATGCGTAGCTCTGGTCGAACATATGAGAAGAGTAAGCAGCTTACCTGATGATGTGGTGGTAGCAATAACATTGGTTTCGCCGAGTTCTGGAAATTTACCTGTTCGAATAGTCAACTTGTCGAACAGGGCAATCCAGCTTGAGGAGGGGGCCATAATAGGTGTGTGCAAACAAGTCTCCCAAATAACTACAACCGACAAAGAAGCCATGAAGTCAGGCGACCTTAATGGGACTATGCCAGAACCACTCAAAGAACTACTGACTAGAACTCAAGAAAACCTGAACTGGAGACAAGAAAAGGCTGTGGCAGAACTTCTGAAGAAAAACAAGAAGACTTTTTCATGTGGGCCACTTGACCTTGGCAGAACATCCGCTGCACAACATCACATTGATACAGGAGAAGCTAGGCCCCCCCAAGATGACTGCCTCTGGCTACACAAGAGACTGTGGATGGCATCTTGAAAGAAATGAAGGACTTAAATTAACTGAGACCAGTGGCGAAACATTCCAAGAGCTGTGTGTCGCAGGGAGTAGGTAACTTGTGTAGAGCTTTCAGTCGGCCCAATTTTGTACATGTATTTGTACTTTCTGAATAATTCCTTACTAACCTATGTCGATGATTCTCAGAAGTTACAACTACAACTTGTTCTCGCCAAGTTTTGAACTCTTTCACTATACCTTCTTTAAATAAATTACTGTAACAACTTTTCTGTCTTGGGTGCAGTCAGGTTCACTTGGGATGGAGGGCTTAGATGATTAGATTAATTAATTAAATTAAAGTTCTTAATTCATTATAACATTTATAAAACACCCTACATCAATTATACAACACTTGCGATTCACCCTCTTATAATAAACACCAACAGATATTAAACACAGGTAACCTAACTACATAGTCTAGTAAAGTTATGGTTGACAGGGGAACTAATTGCAACAGAAATGAACCCAACGGTTTCTTAACGGAAAAAGTCTAAGGAATCCGATTTTTAAGTGTCTACCATCGTCAGACGTGTAGGATAGCCGCCATTTTGAAAAAATGACGCCCAAATGACACTTTCAAATAAAAAATAATTAATTACTTCTAATCGGTACATTTTACAAGAAAAATTATGGGAACAAAATTTAAAGAATATAAAATTTCCTGTAAGACACTTTTTGTTTCATCAATATATCATATTTCATTCTCAAACTACACAGCTTGAACTATTTCCAAAAAAGTAACATAACTTCCTTAAGTCTGCATTTTGGCTCAAATGAGCGAGAATATCAAAGAAACTGCATTTTTTAACAAAAATTAACTGGATATAAAATGTAGAGTGTCTTTTTTTTCTGTAAGAATATTTTTGTTTTACATATTTAGCATTAACAGGCGTGAATTGACGGATTTTTTAAATTTACTTTGAATTTTTAATACCCATTTGCTAAAGTTTTGGCTAAACATTTTTATACAATTTTATCATTGTATTTACATTACTTTGACATTTATTTTTAGTAAACAATTTTTTATACTAAAAATTTTATCTAAAAATGTATATAGACTCACCATCTATACTAAATTAGTCAATGCCAATATCATTGTCATCAAAAGTTGGTGTATCTGAATTCATGCAGCTTATCCCACGACAGTCACCACATGCTGCAGTGCATATTAGTCCTTGTTTCTTGCAAGAGCACAGCATTGTGCTACAGTGACTTAATTTACACCCACACCGTATTAGCTTTAGGAGGTGACTTGGTGCTGGAGGTTTGGATGATTTAATAGGAGAAAGTTTATTGTCTTTCCTTACCCATCCCCACTGTAATGGATCTATTGTTACTCCCAGCCAAGCTTGAACCTGGTGGTACACC
>PNEQ01079808.1:0-28233 GCA_003012365.1 Medauroidea extradentata | reverse complement strand
TATATATATATATATATATATATAATTTCAGTGTAAATAATTTCATTCTAGTAAGTCACTTGGTTTTTTTTATACCTATGTTCCTGTAACTTGCAAATACTGACTTTGACATGCCGCTATGGGAAGACTATAGGAGATAACAAATGTCTACAAGTGTAAAATGTAGTCACAAGTAACGTCTATAAAACTAACACTATGCCAGGCAAATATAAATCTTTGAATTTTTGCCACGTGAACACCCTTAAGCGATGACCGTATAATTTTTTGTTTGCGATATTTATGGTTCATATTCCAGCGCTTATTTCTATTATTGTGTTTTTCGAATCCGGTTTGGAATTTTCGTAGATACGGCAGTTTAAAAAAAATCTGTTTTTAGCCATTTTGAGAGTCTTGGAAATCTTGTTTCCAGTAAGCGATCGTAGTTTTTAAACTGATAGAAACAGTGTTTGAAATGTGTTTTCTTTTCATATATGTACAAACGTATGCGCGTTGAGAAGTTTCTTCCATACTTATAACTCGTAGGAATGCGTTTCAAGCGCAGGTAGACAGGAACCTTAATTGCGTTTTGATTGAACACGATCGGTCCTAGATAATTGTGACGAGAGGATCATTTTTGTTACATGTGTCACATAGCTCAGTAAATCTTAGTATACAGAAACTAACCTAGTCAAACTAGAACTTATAGGATGTAGGGCGTGTCACACTTCCTCGGCAATCACAGCGACCGCATGCACAAATACAAAGTAAATTTTCTTCACTCTTTGATGACAGCCCAGCTAATCTAACCGTCGATGAGCCGACTCGAATGACTGAGATGAGGGTGGTGCAGCTACGGAATGCTTGAGTGCGGAGACGGGAAG
The DNA here is from genome assembly GCA_003012365.1 of Medauroidea extradentata. Lineage (NCBI taxonomy): Eukaryota > Metazoa > Arthropoda > Insecta > Phasmatodea > Phasmatidae > Medauroidea > Medauroidea extradentata. The sequence goes on along the minus strand of PNEQ01079808.1, from coordinate 27,373 downwards.
TCACAGAGTAATCCCGCAGGTCAACGATCGCATTTTTTCTCTAATTGCGAGAATCAGGACTATATCTCTGGAAATCGAACCCGGATGACCGTAGTGGGAGGCGGGTGGGCTGACCACTACATCACCGTGGTCGTAGGTATAGTTCGTCTCATATAAGAACTATACTTTTAACAGTTGTGTTGGTATTTATTTTGCAGTGCTTCTCTGCTACTAGTGATTTTTGCGGAAACATTCTCAGCCGGCTCACAAACTGTGCAGTTTAAAAAATTTTTCCTGCAGAAGTGTAGAAAAAGTAATATAATTCTTACGTCAGACAGACTGTAAGATGTACAGCTAGAGCTGAAACAATGTTAGGGGAGGACCCGCCTACATGGCGTTCTGCGCGTTGGAGGCACAGAGGCGAAAGCGATAAGAGCTATTGTGACGTGTGTGCCTAGTGCTACATCACTCCTATGCGCAAGGCGGTAAACTGCTGCTTAGTATTTTCCTCTTGCCGCTGGAACTATGCAACTTTAAGAGGAGGTTTTCAGAAAAATTTTCAGAGCCTTTGATGTTTTGAAAGTACACTGAGAGAAAGAATTGTTTCATTATCCTAAATATAATTTTTTGGATGATGTTTGCTTCAGCTAAACAATATTTTGTTGGCAAGACCAAGCATCGAGTCCTCCAAACAAATTTAATTATTTCCCTCGACCTAATTATTCATTTAAACACACCTGGTTACTATAGGACTTTGAATAAATATTTTGTGTAAACAAACAACTCTTCACAATTTGTCAACAAAATAATATTATTAGTTGTAAGCGATTTGCTTTGAACCAACGATTTTATTTCGATGGACTAAATGATTTTGCTGGCGAAACTATATCCATTTGGTTGACTTGCGGAAGATAGCAGGCTGGCGTGCGTGAGCGACAAGATGGCGAACACTGTATACCTCAACATTCAAAATATAAGCTTGTGCGACAAGTAAGGCGACTAAACTGTTAATCAGCATAATAAAATGATCTTAAAGTTAGCTATAACAATTTGAAAGTGGTTAATTCGATTGATCACAAAAGAAAATGCTACAAAATTGAAAAACACCGCAGCTGCACGTCTCGTTCTTTGTGCTGCGGTGCACGGCGATCATTTTAATAACATTTACTATTCATATATAATTAACAATAAATTTGTCACAGAAACACTCGTAGCTCCGTTGGTTAGGTCATGAATAGAAAGAGGCAAGGCGAGGGTTATTGGATCAAATCCAGGCACAACCACTTTTTTTTTAGGTCTTAAAATTTCCGAAATTTTGTAAAGTTATACAAATTATTTTTTTAGTTCTTAAAATATTGTATGTGCATTTTATATGTCTAACGAAATATTTTTATGACCAGCAAAATCTTTGGCACTGCAAATAAATACAGCTATTTGCCTCAAACAAATATTTTCTTTCCCCTATACAAACAGATGATTTGGTTGATTGTAACAAATTTTGTTTGCACCAAAATAAATTTTTCTCCGTGTACTTTACAATTGTTCTCTGAAATGTGTTTTTATTTCTAGATACGTGCAGTTTTGAACAAGCAGCTGGAAGACTAGTTAGGCGAGGGTACTGCCAACTGGAGAGCCCTGGCAGGAGCAAGGATAGGCAGTTACATGTTAAATTATATTAGATAGGGCTCAGTTTCTGTAGAACATGCATACATGCATGCATACATACATACATACATACATACATACATACATACATACACATACATACATACATACATGTATGCCACCACTGAACTGTTTGTTCATCTTGGTGTGGTCCATGTCGCTATATGACCTTTTAGACTGTTTTAATATCCTGAAAACTGTGAGCAAATAAATATTTTCATTTTCAAACCACACTGGGAAACACCTTATACCGGATGGGGCGAAATTCGATCGACAAACCGAAAGAGATGATTCCTGAATAAATAAAAAGCACAGAATATAGAGACCACTTTGTGCTTAAATTTAGTATTAAGAAAGACGTATGCTTTTGAAGTTCGAATTTAGAAACGTTATTTTCTCAAAATGTGGGAAAATGAATTACTTGGAAGGATAGTTATACAAACATCTATTTATAGTGTTAGATTCTCCTCATCCACATCAAATTCTGGAACATATATACCAGCCTTATGAAAATAGGTTATTCTCATTTTTTCTAGACAGAATATTTTTTTCCGTCCGAAAGCGATATCGCAAAAGGTGACGGATGTTATGAAAATTGATTTTACTATGTAGTCTAATTCTTCTACGGTAAAATGAGTATTTATAATTTTTGTCTAGTTATTAACATTAAGTAAATTACTTCTATTCGATAACTAGATAATTTTTACTGTACATAGTAAAACATTTTTTTGTAACAAACCCATGAAACGGTTTCACGATACCTGCTTTCTTTTAGAAATTAAAAACTAATATTCGAAGGTGAAAAAAACAGTGGGAACAGGAATGCATGGGTCGTATTGGACGTACAGCAGTCCGCAGCTGTACTTGGAAGCTCGGGACAACTAACCAAGGTCTGACATGTGGTTGTTCTAAAGAGCGATTTCCGATTTCCGTCACACCTGCCTCGCTTCCCCTTCCCGCAGATTCCCCTCGTCACTTCCCCTGTTTCCCGCAGCTCCTGCTGGACTCCATGACGTGACTAATCGGCGCGAAGTGAATGCGGCCAGTTCCAGTCTGCTGGACAGCGGACGTTGCTGTTCCTCGTCCATTTTGCAGGCCGTGCAGCCTCGTTCCTGCGGTGCACTTTGTGTTGCTGGCTCGCCACGAATCGACCATTTTTAAAACTTCCTGCTTAGTGTTCTATTTTTAGTCGGTCTGTATATCTCCGCTATTTGTACTGCGAGTTAGCTAGGTCTTTAGAGCTATTTAGTAAAAAGAAGTAGGAAGGCCAACGGTAAAACTTTTCAACTTTGGAAGATACTATGTTTACTGTAAAAGCCGGAGATTAGAGAAATATACATATGATGCACGAAGTAAAGTCATTTGGGTAACTTTGTACCACCAATTCAAATGAAGTATTTCAGAATTTAAAAATACAACTGTTTTCTAGATGAATGAATTTGTTAATCTTGAAGTTTGCACAGTGATGGAATACTCCAATGATATTATATAAAATAAAATTCCTGGTACTGTGTTGCCCCAAACTGGTACAAAGTTACTCCAAATGATTGTATGTTCTTTGTGCGAAGGGGAAGGACACCAGCTGTCATATTGATACGTGTATGAAGTGGCTATGGCTTGTCCAATCATAACCTCATTTCTCAGCTCCATCTGTATTTTTCTATCATCTGTGGTAAAATATTGCTGCTACTAACTACAGAGCGAAAAGTACTACTAGCGCCACGCTTCTTCCCTTCACGGGATGACTAGTTGCCGTGGTCGAGTAGTAGTTCACTAGACTGTGTTGCACATTGCATACCTATCAGACCACTTGCCTTCTTGTTATGTTACGCAAGATATAGGTCGAAATCGGTTCACCAGAGAATGTTTCGACAAGACTATATATTTTTCCATGCTGCATCATGTTAAGTAATATTTAACAAATCGCGTACAGTTTTATGTTAAAACGTTTCGTGCACGTAAAAGAAAAAGGGTGGGGGCAATCTCCGTTTTCCTAATGAAGAGTGATGATTAGAGACCTGAAAAATTCGCGTTTTCTTTTGCCGCCAAGCTAGAATTCCAGCAACTGTAAGTTCGTGCCACTTTCGCAATTGGCCCGTGACTTATTTGACACTTCCTGGAAGTTACAGAAGCAACTAAATGCAGGCCCATATCACTGCGTCATCTAGCAGCCAGTGAGCAGATCATGTCTGCTTGAATACACACATGTTCTTGCAGGCTAGCCTACATGTCACCGAACCCGCGAATTTTTCCCGTCTCTAGTGATGATGTTACCAACCACGTTTCGAAACCTGTAACATCTCCGTTGTACAAAACACAAGTCATTAATTCGATGCCTAAGGTGGCATCCTGGGAGAACGTGTTAGGCGCGTTCAAGGTCTAGAATATCGGAAGCAGTAAGGCGGAGGCAGCTTGCGCATCATGTCTCCTTCTAGCTCTTAGACTGGGAGAGAATTTTTTTTTTTGGGGGGGGGGGGCAGTATTGTTGCCGACAACACGCCTGTAGTAGACTACCAGCGGTGACCTTGTCATTGTATGACCTGTTATTAAAGATAAAGGTGTACTGCATACGCCTATACATTTTACAATATTCTGCGCCGAGATCTACCTACCTAAATAGACCGCATAAACTCCCATTTTCGCCGTTTTCGGCTTTTAGAGAGTATGCTTTAATGAGTACACTGTAAAAATCTTCCTTGAATGTTTAGGAAGTTATTATCCCAGACACATTATGGTACAGTTGCCATACTTCGTCTTGTAAATATGCAAACTTTTACAGCTGTTACAATACAAGTCTGGTATCTTCAGTATACATTTGACTGTTTTATAAAAAGGTTTAGGAGTGCTACCATGGATGTCTGGGAAACTATTCTACCATACCTACTTTCTTAGCGCTCCTATACGCACGTCTGGTAAATTTACAAACTATTTTTTAGACTGTAGTATTGAACTTGAAATGGGTATACGCACGTGTAACGTCGTTTAAATGCTATTCCTAAGCAGACATCAGTCTTGTAGGTCTACGATGACCAGTTTTAGAATTATCTGGTAATGGCCGAAACTCTGCACTGCGCTTGGCGGCCTAGACAGGTGGCCACCTTAATTTCAAATACTTTATCTTTTTAACTAAAATCATTTTTATATTAGTGTTTCGGTGGGTCAAGCGTCCTTATTTTTACGAAAGCTTTTAATAACGGCTTCTATTCTTCTTTTGTTTCGCGACGGAACGAACATGAACAGTCGCTGAAGCGCGAGTTTTGTGGTTCATAAACAGTGTCCCAGCTTGTCATCAACCCATATTTTAATGATTTGCAGTTTTTTCCGAAAAAAAAGAAGAAAAACACAACTTAGACGACATCCATAATAATAGCGATTTAAAGATAACATGTATGTGGAAAACGCACTTTTGGAACCTTCTAACTTAGCAGAAAGTACAGTCTAATTCGGATAGGAACTGCATTACACGTAACTAATAAAATGTTAGAGAACGGTGTGTTTCGCTAGTTTTAATAATTTGCGAATAGCTGCACTGACTGGTGCTGGTCTTAAGTAGTTGAAATAATGCCAATTAAAAACCTTAAGTATTAAGACTTTATATATATAATTTTAAATTTCTTCCAATTACTTCTGTTAAAATATAAGCGTATACTAATTTGATTGTTATTGCTAACTGCTTAGGTTCCATTATATTCTGTAAGCTTATATTTAAAGCAGTGCGATTGTAAGTTGTACTGTTAAGTCGTAACACGTTGAGTTTTTAGTTGTGTAATCCCCTTTAGTCACCAAAAAACCTCCGTATTGTTGAGGATAGTGACTGTTGTATCTGTATGTAAGTAGAGTCTAAACAACATTCTAGATTCTATCGAACGTACGCAGTTGTTTACAGACGTACTTCGTGTATAAATACGCCATTTCTTTTGTGGGAAACACTAGTTCATTCCTGTAGTACACACCTCAAAACGGTTTTTATATTCAGATACATGCTCTGTATATGCGTGTTTAGGCAATAAAAAACTGCTTTTCTTGCCATCTACACAACAACCACGTTTAGAACGTGGGAAGATATCACAAAACCCACGCCCGAAAAAAGAAATATTAATTAAGCTACCTTTGCGGGGCGCGTGGACATTAATCGCTCGACTTAACAGTGTAATTATTCTAGGTTTTTGTTTTCTATTTTTAACGTCAAGTTTGTCACCTCTGAACCGACTCACACATCGTTAGTGCAAAACAATCATAATTGAGGGGTTTGGTGTAAAAGTCAGACAAGTCCAGTTTTTTTTGCGATTAAAAATATTAATTTTATTACTCTGCCGTCCCTGAATTAATGTGCTTATGTAACATTCATAAATCATACAGAAATAACGTAGTGCAACTTTAATAATTTTCAAAATCCAATTTTTTTTTCGATATCTAACTTTGTTTGTCCATTTATTAAAAAAATTATTATCTGGACTTAACTAGTTCTTGCAGCAAACCCCTCAATTGTTGTATTTTATGATTTTGTTCAGGGAAGCCACCCGTTGGTCATTTCAGATATATAAAAATGTATAGTAGTTACTACTATTAAAGTCATCAAATATACTTGAAGTTCCCTCACCTCGCCAGTTTTTTGCGAAAATATTTTTAAATTTTTAATTTTGGGTAAAAATTATAAAGAGTAACACTGAGCACTACTTATAATAAAACTATCTAATCCGTGATATATATATATATATATATATATATATATATATATATTATTTTGCTTGAGTAGTCATTGCATGAACCTTAAGCTTGGTGTTTTTTGAGTAATCCTGATGACAGTGTTAGGTAAAGAAAAAAATTGGTTTCGTGTTAGAAAATTTTATTTTTTCTTACAATAAAATTTTTTAAAGTTCAATAATTGTAGTGTGTAAACCCCATGCGGTACAGTTTTACTTCATTTCTATGATGCGCACTGCCAACAAATGAAAATCTTAAACTATGCCAACCGAGCGAGGGGGCGCAACAGTAACGCGTTGGACTCGCAATCGGGAGGACCCAGGTTCGATCCCCAAGTCCGGCCATCCTGATTTCCGATTTCCATGGAGTGATTTCGGGATGATTCCTTAGCAAAAGCCATGGCCGACTCCTCGCCCAGCTCCTGTCATTGTTACCAAGATGTGTGGCACTGTCTGTAATGACCTCGCTGTCGAGACGTAAAGCCCACTGACCTTACCTCTAGATTCAGCATCAATATTTTCATATTTAAGAAAAGCCCGGGAAAAAGGTTGCCATTTTCGGCCTCGAGAAGATTATCTTGTAAGATTAGTAGAGGGCCTGAAACAGCTACACGCAAGATTGTCGTTCTTGGAATGCCGTTCCTTTAGCTGACTTCACTCATACACGTAGAGCAGTATACGTCTATCTTCAGAAACACTAGACACTGTAGACAGGCCTGAAATGTTCAGTTATGTAAACCTCTGTCACCTTACCCCATTGGCGTGTTCTGCAGGCGACCTTGGGGTAGGGGAGGGGACAATTAGGTCCAGTGGCTGACATGTCGATCATCGCTTTAAGGACGTTGGACCAGTAAAAATTCAAAACTTTATATTTACACCAAACACTGTTCAACTTTTACACATCAGATAACATGACATTTCCCCAAATAAAAAAATTAGGTCCCATAGTTTTAGCATAATTACCTATCAAAGTCACAAAATGGCAGTTACGGTGTAGCCAAAATAATTAACTTGCAGAAACAAGATAATTCATATTGATACTTAATGATGTGAGCTACTTCAAGACACTTTTGTAAACACAAAGCGATACATATTTGTATTTTTTTTTCAATTGATGAAAATTAGTTAATTTTTGCATAACTTTGACTTTTGGCTACCACTGAAATTTTCAAAACTAACGTTTGTCAAACATGTCATAAAATGCATTGATACACTGACTTTCAGTTCCTGTAATTTTGAATTCATTATTTAATTGCTTTTTTTTTTAATTTTGGCTACACAGCAATGTCCATTTTGTGTCTTTGATGAGTGATTATGCAAAAACTATGGGGCGTAATTTTTTTATTTGAGGAAATGACGTGTTATCTGATGTGCAAAAGTTGAACAATGTTTAGCACAAATATAAAAAAAATGAAATTTTATAGGTCCAATGCCCTTAATTAAATGAGGAGTTTGTTCCAATGGTCCTCTCCCGGGGATAATTTCGATTTCAAGGTGCGAAATGGGGTATATTTAAACAGTTTCCATCTATAAACTTTGAATATACTGCTAGTAGGAGTTTTAATATTTTTCTTAGATAAATTATAGGTTTCTTTGTGGGGACGTGCTCCTCTGCCCCCCCCCCCCCCCCCCCCCCCCTAGGGCACGCCAATGCCTAACCCCGAATACCGGTAACCCAGTGGTGGCAACTGCGCGGAGTAGTTTTGTGCTTGGTAGCGAGAGGAAGTGAAACTTCCAATGTTGTAGCTGGAGCCTTATTCTGTAACTTCTCCTCAGTAACGTCAGTCATCCGTTACTGACTTTTGATAGCGTCAGCGATACAGATAGTCACGCGTGACTGTCTTTCAATTGTATTCTGTTCACCATTTTTGTAACGTTCTTTAACAGCTTTGATATAGGTTTGGCAACATTGTATGTACCTTTCCGAAACCATTAAATTCGCACCGCAAATGTTTTATTTCTGGTCATTAGTAGTAACAAGTGGCCACACGATTTACGTCTTGCTGTGCGGCAACGTGAAAGTGTTTTTAGGTTAAAGGTTGGGTAATGGATCACCTTTGTGAAGTAGAGGCAGAAGCTACGAAGTTTCGTTCTAAGAGAACGACTGTTTGCAGTACGAAATAATGTCGACTTTCTTGAGGGAAGATGAGGAATTTTTCAGAGGTAAATTTTGATACCAAAATGTTTTTATTTTTCGTGTATGAACAATCGTCTAAATTGATCTTCGTCGATTTCTGTGAACGGATTTAGGATATCACGTATTTGACTCCTCATCAATCGCATTTGCCGACGCTTTTCCTTATTTTCGAGCTCATCTAAGAAATCTAACCTTCGCAATGCCGCCGCCATATTTACAATTTCACGCACACAATCCCGCTAACACCACCTCCCTATTTGCTGTTACATAAAGTCGCTCACGAATCGTTTGAACGTCAGCCACGGCGCCATGAAGAGTTACAGAATACGAATTAGTCTCGTAACGATAGTCACGTGGTTTCTGTATCTACGTAAGGAACGTATGCGAACACAAAACAGTTACAGGATAAGCGCCCAGGTCAGGTTGAGTTCGCGATACTGCAGAAGGCGACGCAAACACGGCTGACTTCATGCGACACGGTACGGCGAGCCTTGCCCACCCTGTACTTCTTCCCCCGCCCCACAGCCCAACACCACAAAGTCTTCCCACCTATCTTGCCTGTTTTCATCGTCGGCCGCAACTCGGTCGTAAACAGAGGCCGACTGAAGGTCGGATGTCGAAACTCACCGCCTGCTACGACCGGACCTAACTGTTTGTGGCCATGTCCGCTGCCATGTAGCCTGTTTGTCACGTTCAAGCCCTCTACACAATTTAAGCGAAGCAGTAAGATGTAACACCCATCGAGCCAATCATAATTACATCGCTCGCGATGCGCGACATTTCACCAAGCGACGGGGCTGACTTGCCGCCCGGGCGATATCGCTGGTGACGTCAAAGTCAACAGACAATCAGAAGCAAGAACCCGGAAAATAAGAAAAATAACTATAGTGATGTTTGTAAACAAGAGAATAAAACGTAAACGAGAGGGATGGAATGAAGGACAGAATATTGGTCGGCTTACATATATTAAATTACATGCCTCACAGTAACATAACCTCATGATATCCCGCCACAAGTTGTGTTCATATATAGGCGCTTATGAAAATACACGAGGGTAGGGTAGGTTAGGCAAAATGTCAAGTTTTTGTGGTGGTCGATATTTGACCCTAGCGAAATTTGTATGTGTTCGAAATTTCAACTGATGACCTCTCGCTCAACTACCAGTACTAATATTATATGTAAATATAAATGAAATAACGTTTAAAGAACGCACTGCGGACGTAGCATTTAGCAAATTATTTATCATATAAAAATCACGAAGGGCTTTTTTATTTCCGCCATATTAAAATCATGTTTTTTAGTTGAATTCCTATATTATATAAATGCTATGTTAACCACTTGAAATTAAAGCTACGTAGGAGACAGATAATGTGTTAACAGTAATTTTAAGATCACATGTGTATATGTACTGTCCGTATAATCGTAATTGGAGATTAACTAATAATTTACTGATTTCAGTCTCACGTCAGTAAACACAGATAAAAACGGTAAATATAGGAACCGACCTCCTTAAGGCCACACGTTGGAGTTTTACAGTGATTTTGAAAAAATTTATATATTTTTAAAGCCACACAATTTTCATATCAAGTATTCTCTTCATTGCTTTGTCACAAATATATCATAATTTGTATCTAATTTTTCTGGCAGCATTGAATCTCGTAGCTTTTAAATTTTTCGCACCCAAAGTTTCGCCAATTTTTTCATGAAAATAAGCCTATATCAAGCTTTTATTATTTTTGCAGAACGCCTGCATAGAATTGTGCGTCGCATGGCTGCTCGTAGTCCTGAATGTTTTCAAATCATTCCGTTAAAATGGTTTTGAGTTTTTTGCACCAGTGTGCAGAGAAACCACCTAGCATTGTCTTAAGATAGCCGCCTGCTCAATTCTCTCAGCGGCGTGCAGTGCTTCGGCCGATACAAACTTATAGAAAAATACTGAACGTACGTGAGTTATGTCTACTTAGGAAAAATATTTAAAGAAAATTTAATTTTCTCGCGGCCGAAAATGGGTGTTTTTGATGTCCTTTTCAGGCATGATAATCTTGGTTCAGAATATTTAAATATTGCATATACGTGTGAAACACGTCATTATCTCAAACAATGCGTCTTAAAACGATAGGGTTACCACTGAATATCTCACAGAGACGAGTTGTCGGTCACGCCAGTTCAGTAACTAGTATGGTCAGACCATTCGTCTCTCACCACAGCGATCCGAGTTCGATTCCCGGCGAGGTTGGTCCCCGGATTTCCGCACGCGGGAATCGTGCGGGACGATGCCGTTGGTTGGCGGGTTTCTCGGGGATCTCCCATTTCCCCCGCCCTTTCATTCCGGCGCCGCTCCATACTCACCTCATGTCACCCTTCACCGGCTGAAGACCTCGATGTTAAGAGGCCCTGGTACATAATCCAATGCTAAAAGCATTAATCTATAACTGTAGGTTCCTTGAAGCCAATTTGCGAATATTAAGCAATAGCAATCCTAGACAATATTTTTAGCCGACGTTTTAAACAAAATTGTTTCCAGTGTTACGAACTTCTGAGGCACAATCTCTGACGCCAGAACCTTGTGCATTTAACTGCGGCGCAAGAGATCACGCGTAACGAATTAGTAATTCTGGATAAATATTTACTCATAAAGTTGGCAAATACCATTATCTAGGATTGTCATTGTTTTTTTTTTATTTACTTCAGCGTTTATTTATCTGCCATGCACTCTTAGGTACTAATCAAAATCTCTCAATCACTCACCCACACGCCTTACATACATTACTTGCATTTATTAAAAGAGGGAGGGGGTAACAGGACGGTGTGGAGAACTTGTAGTACGGCCTTTCTCTAGTCGTAAGTGACGGTAGTTGACCGCATGTAGGGCTACTTGCTGCCTGTGCCACGCAGTACATGTCGCTGTCCGGGAGGATTCACTCACACCCGTCATCTTCGAATTATTAATTTTCCGCTGCAGGTTCCATACAAAGAGTTATATCTAAATTTCCCGCCTGATAAGACACATATGTTAATGTTTTAAGCATTATCAGATTGATACAACTCCAGTGCCTTTCTTAATTTTTGACTAGTAACATTCCGGAGGAAGTAATTCGAGTTTTCTGTGGATGGTCACTGAAATGTAGTACAAGTACTAGTAGTCGAGAAATACCGACTGTATACAATGTACGGAGCGATGTCACGTGCCTTGTCTTATGTCTGAAACACAATAGTAAGTGTACGGGCGAAATTAATAGCAGGAGCGACATTATTCCTGAATGGCGGGTATATAGGTTATGTTTGTGTGTGTGAGGCAGGAGCGGTAAGGTTGCCGTTCACCGACGTATGTAATGCATTATCGCCTCTCCGTTCAAGCCACTCAGCTGGCGTGCGGTGCTTCACTATTATTCTTTTTCCTATGAAACTTTAAGAAGTGACCATATTATTTTATTTGTGGCCAGCATAGTTCAAAGTCTAGCGCTTGTTTCTATAGTTGTGTTTTTCGAATACACGTTATTTTTACATATACAGTTTGAAAACACCGTTTTTTGCTATTTTGAAGGGCCCAAAAACGATTTTTTTTTTAAATCTATAGCTACATTGTTTGAAGTGGGTGTTCTTTTCATAGATGTACAAATATAATGCGTCTTAAGTAGTTTCGTCAAAAAAAGAATAATCACAATCCGCTGCAGATAGGGAGGTACTCGCGTGACGTAACACGGCTCAGCACGTCTGGCTGGAGCCACTCTCCTCGCTAATTGCTACCAACTAAACGAGTTTCCCTCCGTCCGAAAAATAAACACGCTGCGTGGTAATCATAGCGCATGAGACTACGGTCATGCGGGAAGGCATTGAATATCGAAACTGAAAGTGACCTTAACCTGATTTCATCGAGCGTGTGTCCTCGCCCGAGCGTCGTAACTGGCATCGCCCAAAATACAGAGGAAACCTTCACGTAGCTAGAGTACCACGATAGTTCGTACACTGTGAATTATTAATTTTATAAAAAAAAAATTATAAAGAATTTATTTCCTGTACAAAGGTACAAGGATTTTCTTTGTAAGACAATTTTGTTGTCAACCAAAATAATGGTTTTTTTTTCTCCTTCAGAAGTAAAGTTATCAACAAGTCACGGTTTATTATGCATTTTATGAAAATAAAGTGAATATCCATAATAAATTAAACACTGCAAAATTAAGAAAGTTAAAAAAATTGTCCTAGAATATATGAAAATAAAAAATTAAAATCGTACATGTAAGTTGAATTTCGTAAAGTTGGTGGTTAACAAACGGCAAGTACTCTGGTTAAAATCCTGGTGCAGCCATTTGTATATAAATAAATAACAATTACTCGTAACGACTTCACAAATGCGTTTATGTTATTAATCAGAATAAATTAGCTGATTCAGTTTATTTTCCTTCATTGCAAATACACATACAAGGATATGCCTATCATACAATGCCATACAATGTTACAAATATATACGGTATATATATTTTTTTTCAAGAACAATATTTATAGTTCTACAAATCATTTTTTATCTGTTTTTCCAACCATTTTCATTGCAAAAATATAAGGAATTTTTTAAATGTATTTTATTAATACTTCCGTTGTGCTTGCGTACTCTGTATACAGAGGAATGCAAATTGTTTTGAAGACGGTCGGTCACTTGACCTGTAGGCCAGTAGCCAGGGGCCAGTAAGGGCGACAAGAGTAATAGTAATAACTGTCTTATCGCCGCTTTGCGCAGTCCATTGAACTACCGTGCAGACTTACCGTAGGTGATGACTCGCATGAACGTCACGTAAGCAATGACCCTATATTCTTATTGGACGCATGGGAGCCGCGGTGGCCGAATTGTCAGACCATTCACCTCCCACACAAAGCGATCCGTGTTCAATTCCCGGCGGGATCGGTTCCCGGATTTTCGCATATGGGAATCGTGCCGGACGATGCCTCTGGTCGGCGGGTTTTCTCGGGGATCTCCCGTTTCCCCCGCCCTTTCATTCCGGCGCTGCTCCATTCTCACATCATGTCACCCTTCACCAGCGCTAAAGACCTCGATGTTAAGCGCTGACCGAAATCTCTCATTCACTCACTCTTATTGGACGCGATTATACAGCAACGACCAACGTTCGTCTCTATATAGTATTTTCGTTCGTGTGGCAAGTAGTATGAAAACGCCTTTAATTTGACGATGTAGTATTATTTAAAGCATGTGTGCTGTTTTGGAAGTTCCATTCCACGGTAAAAACGAAACGGTATTCGGGTTCTAAACACTGTTGCGTCATCTAACCAATTATGCAAGTAAATCAGCGTACCGAAAGTAATTCGACAGTTTACACGAAACACGTAAAATTACACTTTCTGTAGCATGATTTGTACAGTGTTATGCAAAAATGAATCAACCCTCAAATCGACAAAATCAAAACATTTTCGTATGGTGAATGCCCACAAGGCGATTTTGTGTTCTGGTTTATTTTAAAAGCTCTGGCATATTTTCATTAATATGAGGTTATCAGTTTAATATGGTTTTCAGATACCACTAGACGTCAATATTACTTTGCTGCATATACATTTAAATGTGGATTGAACCTTTTTTGCTTAACACTGTCCATTTACGTCTGTGGCGGTCCTGTGTATCAGCAACTGAAATGTTTCCGAAAATCTACCAATACGGTCTACCATAGGGTTTTCAAGTTAGAGACATAAATGCCCTACGAGACTGAATAATGGAGAAACCGCAACAGGAGGAAATCACTGAGATACCCCACTGTCGTCCGCCAACAACCACCATATTTTTATGACTGGTGTACGTATTCAGAAAAAAGGGTGGACTTAATTTCCTTAATAAAAATCAGTCAATTGCTTTGTCGTAATAACGCTTGTGATTGGACGCATGTCTACACAATACACTCAGAATGTCCAACTGGGTGAGAGAAGATACTGTTTGGCAGGACCACCCAAGGATTCTGACTGGGAGAGCCTTGTTGAGGGACTGTCTGACTTGCAGTTGGAATTAAAGTCGGGCACCAAATAGTCTATCGGAGAGGGGGAATGCCAAGCGCTGGACAACTTCCAAGAAGTTTTGATTGGAATATTTTTTTACGAGGCATTTCAACCCACATTCCGCTTCTCCGAGTGTCTTTAAGATGCCAGATCGGATATTCGTGAATAATGATTAACAGTGACATCCGTGAATGTTGGGGGAAATTTAATTTTCCCACTCGTGGTTAGTATTAAATTGATGCAGACATATATTTAAAATAAAATGCATGCATTCTTTTATTCTTTCCACTGCTAAAGTTGAAGCTGCATTATATGTTAACATCTGTTGGCAATGATTGCGAAACAATTCCGAATCATAGCTGGTGACTGTTTAGTTCATTCGTATTTTGTAATTTTTAAAATAACAGGGCTAGGTTTTTGTATTCCGAGGTTGCATATCTTCACTGGTCATGTAGTACCGATAGAGCTTTTTTGTTCTGAAAATAAATGTGTTGAATAAACGTGGCAGTAGTTCATTGATAGTACAAATGATTCACTTTACAGGTTTAGGATGGTGTTGATTCAAGCTTCTGTACTTGGTATTGCACGAGGATAGTCGTGCTATAAATACGTGCGCTGCGGAATTCATAGTACTGCATATTGCGAAAACTTACTAAATGCTGCGAATTCTCGTTCGATTTGTAGGAAATGCGGTTCAAGGCAGAGGTCAGTTATTTGGAAAAATCAGTACGGTATTTGCATTAGGGCATAAGAAACACCACAGTGTGTATTAAAGTGTTGGATTTGCAGGTGTGTCCATGCTTAGCTGTTTGCCGAACAGATTCACGGATGTTACAGCAGTGTGTTCGTGCCCTCCGATACGCCGTTGTTCACACAGCTGTATCTAAAAATCTACTATTGATGTAGATCTTCCAAGTCGCTTAGTTCCAACATGACGATGGAAATACTGAGAACTAGTTCAACGCGCATTGCGGCACTAGGTGCTCGCGTCAGCTTCCACTTCTTCGGTTGAGTGCGAAAGCTTCTCCAGGTAAGCGTGTCTACCTGGTACTTGCAGTATCAAACATGCTAGTCTGTAGGCAGTTTTCGTCACGATTGTTGTCGAAAAATGGCACTGATGAACAGGAACCACCACGGTTTGTAAATTAAAATTATCGCTTTTCTTCCAGTTAGGATTAACCACTGGAAGTTTACGAACAACCTATGGAGGAAACGACATGACTTGACGACGTGAAGAAAAGTGGCATTTCAAGAGGGGTTTGTTCACGTCTCTTGTGTAACTTACTGACATATTTCCGGGTACAGTAGACGAAGAGCCACGAATGTTACATAAACTTTTCTCGACTGGAAATATATCACCTAGTCAAATTATTTGTTGTCCTCGTGGAAAATACTCTTGGAATCGTTGTCATCATTGAAGCCAGTTGGATGTGTTTTTTTTTTCCTTGTGTTAAAGGGATATTTTAGCTATGCGAAAATGAATCATTTGGTTGAGGTCACAGGAAATTTGAAACACATGCTGGAAAGTAGGATTTTGCTTTTGTGCTCTTCATTTTGACTGACGATACACTTCCTGCTCCATGTTTTCCAAACTGAGGGTTCTTGCGTTCACAGGACTTCAATTGTGACCGACTTGAATAGTGAACTCTAAGGCGTATACGAGGCATAACGTCCTTGTTAAATGCACAGGTCCATCCCATTTCAGTATTCAAATTACTGGCGTTTAAGAATATAACGAAATAATTATCCAACTTAGCCATTACACGACTGGTGTAGAAGGTGTGATTGCATCTTTCTCTCATAAATAAAAAAGCGTTTCTTTTGATTGTTTCTGTTCATACCTATTGAAAAAAATTTCTTCTGAAGGCGAAAATTTTCTGGGCGATGTGGCTGCATGGATCTGATAGTGTGGATCGTAAAAATACTTACAAGGCATTTTATTACTAACGAGCTCGTCTTGAGGCAGTGATATGAATCGTTTAATTTGTAGTTGTATGTATTAAAATTTGAATTAATTACGGAAAAGTAGAATATCGTTATGAACTAAAAACAATTTGTAGGCTTAATTTTCGTGACGTAATTAGCACGGCTGTTTCAACGAAACCAGAAGGAAGAAAATTTATCTTTGCGGAATTTTTTATCGGTATCACATTGATGCGGAATAAAAGAAAGAAAGAAAGGGAATAAAGCCCAACGTTTCCGAGAACAGCCCTAAGACACAAAAGAAACCTGATGCTATGGACCATTATACGCGGCCATTAGGCTCGCCGTTGTAAAATTTCTAAACACACGCCAAAAGTTTCACATGCTGTCTTTTCTTGTGGTTAATCCAATTTTATTTTCTGCGGCATGAAATGTAATACGCGAATAAGTATTTTTTTTTAACCCCTACCCTCCAGAATCGCTCGAATGTAGTCACTACACAGGAGTTATGAGGTGGTTTAAAAATGAAATATTTAGCAAAGTACGTTGTAAAATGCGTATGCTATGTTAATCGTAACTAGAACAAAGATAGTCGCGTGAAAGTCGCTTCATCTTAAGGGTTTGTTCCCGAGTTTTTTTTCAGACTGGTGCCAATAACTCAAATATTTTTTAACCAAAAGTTTTGAAAAAATTTGAGCCAATGTGCAATCACACGATGCACAATACTGTGGGTGTGGTTTTTAAAATAATGTACCACTCGTCAGAAGAAAAAAATACTTCATTTTTGCTTATTTTCACGACGAAAAACGTGGTACTTTGGGTAATGAAATCTAAAAAAAAAAAAAAAGTTCAGAATAATTCTACAAAAAAATTCAGCTACAAATTATAACATATACATAAGTGTCAAAACTGTGCAGCGAAATTTTGATATGAGTATTAGGTAGCAATAAAAAAAGTATTTTCGAAATCACTGCAAAACTCCGTAACAAGGCTTAAGTTGTTTTTCAGGCATTGGGATAGCATTTCTGTTACGTCAAAATATTAATAATTTTTTGTTATGAATTCTCTGTTACTCAGTATTAAGATGAGTTAATATTGTAGCTCGTTTATATATTAAAAAACGAGCTCATTGTTCGCTAGCAATAAATATATAGACCTAGTCGTAAATTGTGCTTCTTATCAGAACAGCGCGTCGTCGTCTTTAAGGCGTACCTGAGTCTCCAGTTTTTACTCTAAATTACATTGAGTGAGTGTTCATCAAAGCTGAAATGACGGGTGGAAGAACCGGGATATCCCAGAGAAAACCCGCCTACAAACGACATAATCCGGCACGATTCCACAAGCGAAAATCCTGATCGATCTCCGCCGGGAATTGTACCCGGATTGCCTTGGCGAGAGACGAGTGGTTTAACCACTACGTCGTCAGCTGCAGCCCTCTAAATAAAGTGCAGTGATTAGGAAGATATTGGTACTTACTTCAAGTGCAATATCGTCTCTATGCGCAAGTTATTGCACCGACTTGCAATCTTCCCGTCGGTGACTTAACTAAGCGGAGACCCTGTATTCGTTTTGGACGCGAGAGGTCTTGACACTGCCTATGCTCTCCAGCAAGAGAAAGTGACTCCATTTTTGTCGCCGAGTGCTATTAGTAATTAGTGGAAGATTGGCCTTATTTACATCGATCGGTGTTACTATTATTACAATTATTTATATAAAATTATGTTAATATGGTGAGCTGGTATTGTAAATATGTTTCGTATCCATAAATGCATTGACATGTGTGGAACTGTTTATGTAAGTCGTCTGAATAAAAAAGCACTATTGTTTTAGTAAACACATTCGAACAAAAATCTAGTCTTTTCTTCCGTACACAATTTTAGAATCGTTGCAGTGTGTGTCTACACCACGGTCTATGAAGGTAAGGTCTTGACACTGAAGAATAAAATGTGACTCCTTTATGTCGCAGCGCTAGTAGGCCTAGTATTTTAGTGAAAGATTAGTCTTGTTTTATCTTTGGCTTAGCAAGATTTCACAGCTTAAAATGTGTAGTTGTTATCGGAATTGTCGGTATTATAGAAGGAAAAAAATGGAAAATGTAGATAGTAGGTATATATGCCATTTATATTGGAACACATTTTTAGCCATTAAATTTAGTTTTTCTATGTAATAATTTATAATAATTTAATGTAGAAATTGATAATACTTTAATTTTTAATAATTTTAAATTAAAAATTAATTTTTAGACGGTTTACATTAAAAAGTTCCACACACGTGCCAATGGATTTATGGATACGAAACATATATCTACAATACCAGCTTAACATTTAGTTCATTATTTTATATAAATAATTGTAAAAATGGTAATACAGTCAGACGTAAACAAGGCCAATCTTCCACTAAATGACTACTAGCGCTCGGCGACAAAAAGGAAGTAACTTTCTCTTGCTGGAGAGCATACGCAGTGTCAAGACCTCTTCCGCTTAGACCGTGGTCTTCACGTGAAAGATTGAACAACTAAATATTATGGTTAAAAAGATGCTCGAATACAAAATTGCGTATAGGACATTGTGTTTTTATTCTATCATATTGTCAATTCCGATAACAACAACACATTTTAAGTTGTGAAATCTTGCTAAGCCAAAGACAAAAAAAGACTAATCTTTCACTAAAAGACTACTAACGCTGCGACAAAAACAAATAGCCACATTTTATTCCTCAGTGTCAAGACCTTACTTTCATAGACCGTAGACGCGACTATACAATGCACGCCTCCATCGTAGTTCGAGGTACTGTAGTCTCGAAAAAAAAAAACAGTTTTTTTATTGTCAGAACCTCTTCTGGGAAATGAAGAGATTTAGGTCAGCTTGTGACGGCGAGTTCTTGAGCACTGGTGAGGATAATACGAGAGTAGTATGGGGCAACGGCGGATTACAAGGGCAGGAGAAACTGGAGTGCGCCGAAAAGAAATCGTACCCTAATCGCCCGTTGTAGGAGGCGAGGGGTTTAACCACTACACCGATGCTGCATTTTTAAAGGTGCGTTGTTTTCGTAAGTATTTTTTTTTTTTTTACGAAACCATTCCACGTTTGTTCATTGTGTCAATGCACGAAAAGAAAATACACTTCAAACGACGACGGAAAGGTAGTCTAAAACATCACGTCGATTCAATAAATCATTTCGGAGCCCCTCAAAATTGCTAAAAAACAACCTGTTATATCTGAAAATCTACTAAGGGTATTCGTGCGAAACTACTCTATAAACATGGTATGGACTTTGCTTAAAACTTTTCACCAATAAAAATACGGGGCCACCACTTAAGGCTCGGTTACAGTCGCCATATTGAATTATATTATTTTCAGCTTTTTTTTTAATTCTAAGAAGAAAAATGTAAAAATTGTCATTGTACCGCAAATTCTATTTTCTTTGTTCTACAGTACAAACATGGCAATTAAGTTGGTAGTGTATAGTTAGGTCGCAATTTGTCGGGCAAATTATGAATATAAAAAAATTTTCCTAGCAGATTGCGGCGTAATTGTAAGTTACCAGCTAAATCGCAAGTTACCAGCTAAATCGCAATATCTGTGCTGTAGCAAAATGTTAACAGAATTTGAGGTATAATCGCATATTTAAAATTTTTCTTCTTATAATTTAAAAAATGCGAAAAGTAATAAAATTCAATATGGTGACTGAAACCGAGCCTAAGTGTCGAATCAGGCGAGTGATCTACGATACCATTGCATGCAGTTTCAGTGTGTTTCGCTAGAGGTGATACCGCAACAGATGAGCAGGTTAGCACCGCCCTTGGCGCCGTGTCTCACTCACACAAACACACGGCCAGTAGGCAAGGGCGCGGGCTACCGCAAATTTCATCACCATTTTTTATTTATTATGCTTACCAGACATATTTTTTCTTACTTTAGACACAAAACGTGAATAAATTCGGCTCTTATGAAATTTTTGATCTCTCATAGTTTTCGCGTAATGGCTTGTTAAAGTCATATTTTGCATGTTTACGTTTTAACGACTACACTAAAATCAACTGATATATCAAACTAAAAAAAAAATCACAGTGGATAAAGACATTGCAGGCTACAATGTCATGCTTATAAAAATAAAGAATAAAAATTGTTTGTATTTTAAAACAAATATTAAATTTTTAAGCTTTTTAATTTCAGTTTCAGCATTTTTTTTTTTTAAATACCAATAATTTTTAATCTTTACTTTTATGAGCATGACATTGTAGCCTGCAATGTCTTTATCCACTGTGATTTTTTTTAGTTTGGTATATCAGTTGGTTATAGTGTAGTCGTTAAAACGGAAACATGCAAAATATGACTTTAACAAGCCATTAAGCGAAAACTACAAGAGAAAGAAAATTTTCATAAGAGCCAAATTTAGTTATATTTTGTGTCCACAATAAGAAAAAAAATATATGGTACAAACAAAAAAAAAACGACGATGAAAATTGTGGTAGCCGCGCCCTTAAGGATTCGGAAATTTTAGGTTACAGCACCGTAAAATGAGGTGAATAGAGACGCTGGGGCGAATAGGGATAACATTTTTAATTAATTCCTAGTTTAGATCAAATTATATTTCAATGCAATTACTCTTCGTAAAATTAATAACTTTCCAAGCTTAAGGAAAAACTCGGGTTTTAAAACCACGTACTGGAACTTTTGATTTGTGAAATTTGTCCTTATACACTCTAGCGTCCCTATTCACGCCATTTGACGATACAGTCATTTGGGGTAACTTTGTACCGGTCAGAGCAACTTTGTAGCACCAGCATAGTTTCAATTCAAATAAAGTATTTCAGAATTTAAAAGTACAGCTGTCTTCTAGAATAATGAATTTGTTAATCTTGAAGTTTGCATAGTGATTGAATACAACAATGCTATAATATAAAATAATATGCCTGGTACAATCTTACCCCAAAGTGGTACAAAGTTACCCCAAAACCTGTTTTTAAGTTCTCTCTTACCATCGAATGTAACGTGTTTTATTTTCGTTGGTAAACATATATGAAATAAGTCTAATTATCCCATTAAAAATCTATTAATTGAAACACCGTGCAGCGCAGTTTAATCGCCAAATAGGCGACCGATGTAAGTTGTTTACAGCTGCAGGAATTTACTTATGTTTGTCGATTGGCGGGTAGCCAATGCAAATCTAGAACCCTTCTGTGGTTTGAAAAGTTTGGAGTTCACATATGAAGGGGTGTTTGGTGGTTTTGTGTCAGGTAGGGGGGATATTTATTTCGATTTAAATATATTGTTCAGTGCATCAAGCGAAGGAGGCGACATATAAGTCATATTTTAGGGGAGGCAACTATTCTTTTTACGACTTATTAGTTACTAACGAAGGTGGCGCGTAATATTTTTAGCTTCTGTTTTTTCGATAAATCGGATTTCATTATTTTCTACTAGTTTTCAAACTCACTTATTTGAATTTGCGTATCAATAAGGACGTTAACAATGTTTTGAAAACGGGAATTGCTAACTGTATTTTTCCTAAATAACATGCGAAAATCTCATTATTCTACATCTTTGACGTCTATTTACTTTCGCATTGCCATCTAACAACACGAAATGATCCCTTTTGCCTCCCAGGACTACAGTGTAATGTATCACGTATTGTCCATATAGGCCATTCACCATAAAGTGAGCACTGCATGAAGTTCTCTTTTGTCCGTTTTGCAGCCATATTTACTCTTTTTAATATGAAAACTTCCATGCAACTAAAAACCGGTGTAAACGTTTCAACACTCTCAAAAGTTAATATTAATTGCTCCAATAAAACGTATTTTTAACAATTTGCAAGTTCCGCTGAGTGCTCAGGTTATATTGAACAGCCTATACACGAATGTGTGTGTCTCGCCTGCTTCCGTGTCGTACAGAGAAAATTTGATGTGTTATACGGTGATGGTCGCAGCTATTATCTTCCTAGCCGACTTGCAACCTCTCAAAGCTTTATGTACACTACTGCAATGTTCTCGAGTATCGTAGAATTTTATAGGTTATGATGGGGGAGGGGAGAGGAGCAGATCGCTATGTGCGGGAGTGACACTAACAGTACTTTAATGTACCACTTCCTTTTCTAGTGCCATTATTACAGATTTCTAGTTCCGTAGGAGCTTTGTACATAAAGTATCGCTGAACATGCCAATTGAAATCTCCAGGTTTTTCGAAAGGGGAAAAAGAAAAAAAAAACATGGTAAAATGTCCTGCCAGCTTCAAGAGCAAACATTTTGTCGGAATGACGCATTCGCCTAGCGAGATTTCATGTGCAATGGAGTAAAATATACAAAATTTCAAGAGGTTGTGCCCCAGAAATATGTCCCTCCGGGTTGCTCCGAATGTTGGCAAAACTGTTTTGTAGGATTGCTCTGTTTAAAAATTTTACGTTGCCCTAAAATACTTACAATTTTAAGTTAATATGATTAGTTTTGGTTATGTAACATGTCCTATTAAGCTTCGGCCGTTACAAGATTAATCGAAAACTGCTAAACGCGCTCGAGCGTCTCTCAAATTACAGTACATTACACGTGTGTTTACGCAGTTGAGGTTCACAACTTCTGGTAGTAGTAGGTGCTTTTGCGGTCTTTTTTCGGGTATGAAAATTTTGATGCAGAGTGTTTTATAAGGTATATGCGTGTACAATACACTTTTAACTTTAATACAACGACATAACCTGATGGTGCCACCTTTGAAAATCTTCTAGAGGCGTGTTGTCGGCGAGAGGACTGCATGCCAGTCCAGCGACTTGCGCCTAGAGGCTAGGATGGGACGTGATGCGCGTCTTGTCTCGACCTTACAGCTTCCGTACTTCTAGGCCTAGAACGCGCAAATTACGTCCAGCCAGGCGGCAGCCTTAGGGCTATGCTCTTTCATTTATTTCAAACAATTGCAAATAAATCGAACTTTTTAAACCAAATGCTTTTAAAAAATGTTGAGACTGTTGCAGTCATGCGATACACAATTTTGCCAGAGTGTTTTTTTTTAAATAATGTACTGTTTGCTAGCAAAAAATTATTTTTCTTCAGTTTGGCATATTTTGTCCACAAAATACGTAATATTTCAGGGGCAAAAATCTAAAAATCCGTTTGGTGTATTGTAACAGAAAAATTCAGTTACAAACGATGATATGTAAGGGTCAAAACGATGAGAATGAATTTTTGATGTGTGTATTAATCTGTGTAAAATCTAATATTTTCGAAACCACTGTAAAACTAAAGAGCGAGGACTTATGGCTCCATATCAGTCGCATTGTTGTATTGTTTTATTTTTACATGTTTTGAAAATCTGAGAAAGTTAGGGTGAGTGAGAGATATTTTTGGTCAGCACTTAACATCGAGGTCTTCAGCGCTGGTGAGGGATGACATGAGGTGAGTGTGGAGCAGCACCGGAATGAAAGGGCGGGGGAAACGGGAGATCCTGGAGGAAACCCGCCGACCAGCGGCATCGTCCGGCACGATTCCCTCATGCGAAAATCCAGGAACCGACCCCGCCGGGAATCGCCTGGTGGTCTGACCACTCGGCCACTGCGGATCTTGAATATTCTAGGGAAAGTACGTGTGATATGCTATTACAACGTGAATTATATTTACCTTCTGCTACAGTACTAGTATAATAGTTGAAATTTTAATCAATTTTAGGCCGCAATAAGTACAGCAATTTTTTCTATTCTTAATTTTTTGGACTGTATTCGGCCTAAATAACCGCGATGTTTACACGATATCGCTAGGTACATACTGCCTTACTAATGAAGAAAGCCTTAACTCCAAATTTGGAAAAATAGATTTTTATATTTAAATAGTTGGTACAAACGACACACATATTTTCACTAAGGATAAACGGCTTGTAACCAGTCGTTGCCTGTGTAAAAAAAATAAATTATTTAAATATTGCTGAAAACCAAAATTTCGCCTAATACTGAGAATAAAAGCCTCAAGTTGTTGTTTTGAAGAATGATGTCAAAAAGCAGAACCAAATAAATTCCAAATATTTAAATGTCACAGTAAAAGCAAAACATTGAAACCATTTACAAAAATGAGAGTGTGTTAAGACAAAATAAACTTTTTGCTCTTTTGACCTCTTGGAGTTAAGGCTTTCTCCCTTAGTACGGCAGCATAGAATTCACGCTATAATAGCAAATTACACGGTTTTCTTCTCAGAGTTTCATAAATGCAAAAAAAAAAAAATCAGAATGGCGACTGATGCGAAGACGTAAGGGCGTGCGCCGCTTTACACGCGCTTCAAAATACGTTTGTTGAAAATAATAATTTTTTTAAAGAAAACTATTTGGGTACAATCAGTGTATGAGTTTACGAGGAAGTAAAACCTCTTCAGACAAATACGGAATGTCACTGCCAAGCCGTCACGTACATTTGAAGTTTTCTAAGCTATCCGATATACCATAAAACGGCCGTTTTAGACTGCCGTGCCTCAAGATGTTCTAACTGGCTGTATGCGAAATCCGGATGTAGTGCATTGAACTTTGCTACGTACATTTTGCCAATTAAATTAAACGGTTATCGGATAGAATGCCACAGTCGTGGTAGTAAACCCGACTGCAGTTGTAATTTACAAGGGCGGGAATGCAACCACAATAATTAGGTCTTAGGCAGTGTAGTGAAGCGTGACTTTATCAAGCTTCGGTTTCAGTCGCCATATTGCATTTTATTATATTTCACTTTTTGGAATTCTGAGAAGAAAAATGTTAAATATGCGATTATACCTAAAATTCTATTTACATTTCGCTACAGTACAGAACTTGCGTTATAGCTGTTAGTTTATAATTACGCCACAATTTGTCGGGTAAATTATGAATATAAAAAAATTTGCCACACAAATTGCGGCGTAATTATAAGTTAACAGGTAAATCGCAAGGTCTGTACTGTAGCGAAATGTAAATAGAATTTGAGGTATAATCGCATATTTAACATTTTTCTTCTCAGGATTCCAAAAAAGCGAAAAATAATAAAATTCAATATGGCTACTGAAACCGAGCCTTAACACACTTTGGTAGAAGTCGTGTGTGTTCAAAGTGTTGGCCACAGGTACAGTGAGTACGTTGTGCAGCGCTGAAGAATGTTGTGATGAGCATGTGCCAAGGTTTCCGGCGTGTCATTGGTGGTATCAGCTGCTTTTATATACGTGAAATAAGCTCGTATAAAATGGTAGATTTATGTGGCAGACCTGCTCAGTAGTTAGTTACGAGTACATGATTTTGCATACCCACCATCAGGCAGGTTACCATTGGCTTTGCGAGTTATGAACTTAAGAAAAAAATTTATTTGATGTCATGTGCTCCATTTGTCCTTTATACTCCACTCGAATGGGTGTTTATTTGTTCGACATATGTTTTAGCATTTGTGGAGAATCAAAATATATCAAAATACCCTATTTATGTGTGGTTGTTTGCAGCTCTGATTGATGTATTTTCATGTATCGAGTTATATTGAATGTTTCAGTTAATATTGCAGTTAAAATCTGTGTTAGTTAATTTATTTATAAAAAAGGAACGAAAGTATTTTTATTTCTTTCAGTCTGTCAGACAAATAATTAGCATTTTATGTGGTTGCTGACCCAGTTCCACACTTGACAGGAGACAGTGGATTGAATATTTGCTTTCTCGTAAGCTTGTCATTGGCTCAGGTTTATGCAGGGCTTACTTGATGATTTATGACAATTGCACAAGTCAGTTCCATGCTTAAATTCTACTCCATCATCAGGCGAATTCTCGTAAGTTTTCTTTCTGCTTAAATCGTGTCGTTACCGGTGTTCGAGCGACCAAAATATACATGTTTTGTACAGAAAAAAAAAAAAAAAAAAAAAAAAACATAACAAGCACCCCACGCGAATCTTGGGCTGAATTGGAGATGAAAATGTAAGTATGTAAGTAGCAAAATTTTGTGCGATGACTGGAGATGATGATATAACGCGAAAATTTGTTGGCTCGAAAAAGTTGCAGTTTCTCGCAGCAGGTATGATTGTGTGGTATACGTCTGACACAACTGCAAATTAATAACAGGCATAAAATATTAGAACAGCGGCATTCTTATTGACTCAGTCAAGTAGGGTAACAGCTCCACGTACAATTAAAAGCCAGTAATTCTTTGGTAAGCCTAACGTACGTTGAAACCCAGCAAACAGTCAAGTTTTCCCGCTATAAACCATCATCTCTCACGATGACATTTTACATGCACAATGTGGCAACGTAGCACTGTACGTAGACCGCTCTTGCGCTCCAAAGATATCTTATTTATCGATTAAAATCCCGAGCGACCAAACACGATTCTACGTTTACTTGATGTAACATACATGAATAAAATAATTCCTGTACACGGAGCGCACGCGGAGACTAAGGCCCTTTCCACACGAGGCGGCACGGAAGCGTATCGTCGTAGACGCGACATCGCTAGCTGTACGCTTGGGTGCAGCCGCCAATGTTGTGAAATGCGAGTCTCCACACGACGCGTCAGCGTATCGTTGTCGTCTCGTCATGAAAGCTGCCTGACGAGAGGCGTATAGCACTGTCAGTCGCTAGGCGCACGAGAGACGGCACAGACGTGCGAGTGGTACAACATGAGTGAGAATATTCTAATTAAATTTGTGCAAATCGTTGAAAAACACCCGTGTTTGTATAACCATACACTATCAGAATATTCCAGGAAGGACTTGTCAGAAAAAACATGGAGTGAGATAGGCCTGGAAATGAATTGGAGTGGTATGTACTAACAATATAGAAAAGTACCATAAAATGTATACCGGTATGTAGGTAATATATTGTAAAACCATGTACATGAAATGTGACGCAGTGCACTAGCTTAACTGCTAATAATATGCGGTGTTTTAATTCACTAGTATTTACAAATGAAGAGGTCGTACAAGAAAAAACCACAAACCTCGTGTCATTCTATTGAGGAACAACATGTAGAGTGAATTATAAATGACTTTTAATGCACTGCGCTTAA
>PNEQ01079807.1:9492-28328 GCA_003012365.1 Medauroidea extradentata | reverse complement strand
CTCTATGCTTAATATTTGTGAAACCAACTGTCAATGGAATCCTATGTAACGATTTGTTCAATATACAGCCCTTCGAACTTAATTCCTCCCTGACTCATGTTTATTCCTAGTGATAGTCCCTGTGTCTGTGTGTGAACTTTAAATGAGTACGCTTGTGGGGAAGGGTGTTAGTGGAAATTGAGGCCGGACAGCTTGTCCAGGTATCTCGGCCGTGATTGTTCACGAGACCGTGGTGATACGGTCTCAAGCTCTTTCACCTGATAGTTGTCTTGTGTTAACGAACTTGTAGAATACCATGGGGTTAATTGTAGTTGCGATGTTGATGTTCAAGGCATCTGTGAGCTCGACGTAGGAAAGCTCACGTAGGGTCTAGGGAGCAATCCACTCATTCAGATCACGCACAGTGTAATCTTCCAATATTTCAATCAATAACTCAGGTTTCTGCTCCGCGGTCATCTGACCTTTCGAATCTAGCCAAAACTGGAAACTTTCAAAGTGTTCAGTTCACATTTCCGGACAGGAATGGTCATATTTTGGAAACGCTGCCATTGTACAAACAAGGAATAAAATCACTGAACATGAAAAACACAGCCCGGTAAGTATTCACACATCCTCGTTGCCATTCTTGTGTACAATAATACAAGAAGTTGGTAAATCCCGTACATGCTTTAATTACAAGCAACATTTACATTTTTATTACACCATGTTTACATACATCGTGCACATCCCGTGTCTGTCCAACAACTCGTGATCATTGCTGCCAACCTTGCTGTGCTACACATACCAAGGGTCCATAACATAAAAGTTTACAGCTATCCTCCCAGAGATGTTTCTTATGTCACATTACCTAGTACATTTGAAATGCACAATAATCTTTTTTTCTACCTGAGAAAACATTTTCAGCATTTAAACAAAAACTGCCAGTGGCACCCAAAAACACAAATGTCCACTTACTGGCGCGACCACAACCAGACTGCTCCAGGAGCCATGTGGCCTCAGTTGTGTAACATAGTTGCCAGTTTGACACTGGGGTTGACGGTTGTAGAAGTGGACGGATGTAGAGCTTTTGCTTCCAGTCTAGTTGCCTGGTCGCAGTCGTGCCAAAGGAATTCTATATTTTGCACATAAATAGAGACTTTATTTTCTAAGTAATGAAATTAGTTGTGAAATGTCATGTTGAGATCACATTTGGAAATTATTTCAAAATTAATTCTAATATCTTCTGAGGTACAACTTAGTGTTAATTTCTTCTGAAACATCTTTACACAGTTCACACCATAATCATGTTTTGTTTGTTACACTGACACATGACTTGATGTCAACCTACAGTCATTGATTCAATGCCACCATTTTTAATTACTGTGTCAACCTAGTCATTGATTCAATGCACCATTGCTAATTATTGAACTGCATGAAGCTGTATTGATATGTTTTCTTGATGTATGCAAGTGTTCCTTTATGTGCTACATGTTGTACTGTGACAATTTCCATTATTTTGTTGAAATTTTACTTGTTATAATTGTGTATATGGCTTATTGCCCTATTATTGTAATTGCGGTACTTTATTTTGAGTGTGCAATGATTTCATAAAGTATGTTGTGTACAGCATATTTTAGACAGTAATGTGTGATTGTATACATCAATGTATATTTCCTACTTCAAAAGTTTAAATGTTAAAAAATGCTACTACTGTATACTGATTTGTTATCCCAAAAATGTTCATTTCTAGGTGGTTCCATTATTTATGGCTTGTTAGCACTCGAGATATCTTTTATTGAAGCAATGTACAGCATGTGATTTTCTTTGACCATTTTGAGAGATGTGCCACATCATTTACAAGATGTGAGTGGAACAACAATGTATGTGACTGTGATAGTAGGTACAAAACCAAACTAAGAAACTTCTTTTCATTAACTATCTTTCTTTCTGTAGAATAAGTTGAATTGTACATAAATGTATAAAGTGTGATTGAATAAACTACTTTCATTCAAAATATAAATACCTGCATGTGTTATCTGTATCCATGCCATACGTGCATCCTGTCGCACTACTACGTGACAATTAAGTTTAGTACATTACAACATAGATTAGATATTGTGTTTTTACCAAGGCAGGCAGGGTCGCACTTAGGAACTTAATACCAGGAGTTGAGGAAGCCCTATATATACAGGTGCTCAAGGGGTCTGGTGTGCAGTTGGCTGCCCTGGCAGCCAATGAGAGTGAGGCATTGTTTTCACTGGCCTCCCTGACAACCAAGATATAGGGCCTCCTCAACTCCTGGTCTTCAGCACACAAATGCGATACTTAATTCAATCCCTGAATATGACCCGGCTCAGCATCGCAAATATAAAAAGCCATGCTTAAATTAAGTTTACCGCTTACAGCCCTGCAATGTCAGTTACGTAAATGTTCTTCAAGCATATAGGCAATACTAGTCGCACCTTTACCATCATTAACACACACCCCAAGTAGGCCTGGTAGGTTCGGCCCTCTTTAGAGTTTTATACCTGACGAGAGCTGACATAACTGCCTGCTATATAGTTAAAGCCCATCTGGAAGCCTTCAGCCCCAGTTCCAGTGATAATTTGTGGAGCAGGAGCCGCATAACCACACATTATTCCAAACACAGGGAAACCTGGGGATACTACATTTTCATTTCTTTTTAGTCACTAATTCTAGCTTCACACACACACATCCCGAGAAAGCCTGGTAGGTTTGGTCTGCTTTAGGGTTCTATTTCTGTGCCGACGAGGGTTGACATAGCCCCTTGTCATGTTCAACGCCTGCCTGGAAGCCTTCAGCCCCAGAGTTTGTGGGGAGTAACAAGTCAGGATTTGCATAAAAACACGAAACCATTAGTACGCTCATGTAACACAATTTAGCTACTAAACACACCATTCCAACTGAGAACAGGGTAGCTAACTTAACTTGGTGCTAACTGACCAGTCCAGAACGGAACAACAAAATGACTTTCTCACTGGGGTCTCTTTAGAACTTTCTCTACAGCTCTCGGGCGGTGCAGAACTGGGACATTTGCTTGGAAGATGTAAAGAACACACCCAAGTATTGTTCCATGTAATTTGATTAACACCACGACTTATTAATATTCCTCTGGCACCAAAAAATCCAGAGGAAAGTACACAAACACTGCGATAAAGCAGGCCTTGCCCCACGCCTTTCGTAATAGGCTTGACCTGCTGGCCAATCAGTGATGACCAGGATCTCTGCAGGTTTATAAGAACTCCTGACAGGGCACAGAGATGTGTAGTTGCTCCCTTACCATGCAATTGCACGTACACACCTGCTCTCATACAACAACACATTTTAACCTCGCCAAGATGAACAACACAGGTGCATTGGCAAACCGTGTGAGCCCCGCACTGTCAGGAATCCAGGCCGGATAGCATATGCAGCTTGTCAGGGCAAGGCTCTGGATGGTAGCTTATTTTTAAAAAATGTGTACGTCTATATCTGTGTGTGTTTTTGTGTAAATGTGTGTGTGTGTGTGTGTGTGTAATAAAAATACAAAATTAAAAATTACAGAGCAAATCATAAAATCATTTGTAAAAAAACTGCTTTTAGTTACAAGACACCTACTTGCACTTGGCAGCGATGAAACCTCCAAAGGGCAGATGAATGCCAGTGCATACACTGGTTAGCCATAACTTTTACAAAGGCTCATAATTGTGGTATTTCTGGTGCCAGAAAAATGATCTCACATTTTATCTTCTTTTCACAAACACCCACATAATTAAATGGCAGTGACGTGCCTAGGCACTCACAGCTGTAGGGAAATCAAGCCCTACTAATCTACAAGTTTAACTAGCCACTTGCTGACAACACCAACATCACTTAGACAACATGACGCTACATCACGCCAGTCCTAGTGGCTGGTGGGAGCTTCACTTCCTGCTGAAACACCCACACGTAATTGATTAATTATGGCAACAACTCCCTTCCAGCCTTTAATATGGGCCCAGTGCCCAACTCAAACAGATAAATGTGCCCTGCTGCCAATTCAATTATTTGCGACTAGTCAGTCGGGGTGCACTTGTTTTTACGATACACCCAACGAGTTATGGGGGCTTCGGGCCCCGGTCTTGTGATTGCACGTCGTCGGATGGCATATGAGAATTCAGCGGCGGCCTGGTCTTCAGTCCATAAGTGCGGCCCTGCTGATGCCTACTGAAAGGTATGACAAAACTTCGGTTTATGAAACCATGAAGACGGCTCCAGCCCGGAAGACAAGATAGTCATCTAGACAAAGGCCGCGAATGCCTGCAAAACACTAAAAATTTCAATATTGAGTTTTTCCTTAATGCCTGTAGGCTTTGTTCTGTAAATCCAATAAAATTAATAGTATGAAAAGATTTTAACAAAAAAAAAAAAAGTAAAACATTTTAGTTATTGGTACCGTAAAACTGGCTGGTTAGAAACACTGTGGTGAATAGAAACAAAATTAGAAATGAATTCTGAGCTTACAACTTTTCCTTAAAAATAATATGTATAATTAAAAAAAAAAAAATAACTACTGTTCGTAAACTGTTTTAACTTGCCTACCTGAAAATTGAAGTTTTAAAACATAATTTATACCAAAAGTTTAGCTTTAAAATTGTGTTTCTATTCACCCCAGTGTTTTTAATCACCCCATTTTACGGTACTTTACTTTCTTACCAATGCTGCACTTTATTATTTAGTTTGTGTGTTTGCTGGAATTGTCTGCAACATTTAAATTTATTTGTCTATCTGATGAATCACCTATTAAATAACCTATTTCTTAACTGTTGTTTGAAGCATTTGATACACCTGCATCCACAGAAAAGATACATTTGTTTGTTTAGCAGTAAACTAGTAACATTTATAATGCTTTTTATTTAAACACCACTGCAATTGGAACCTTCCTGTTACATTAATTGTTTACACTATTCCATTCTACCTTGATTTGTGTAAATATTCTCACATTCTTAAGTTTGTCAGGAAGCTTTGATTTTCTGTATTGTATAATATTTGTTACAGATGATTCGTGAAAAGTTAAGCACTTTCTAAATTCTGCCTCTAAAATAAAATCGCTAGTCATTACTGCATATAAGTACGTACTGTACAGTAAGTTACTAACCCAAATATAACACAGTGCAATGTTTTAATGCAACTTTTATTTTTAAAAATTGGGGGTCTTATTTTCAAAACTTAACACTTTTGAGGTTAACTCTCTCTTTAGAGCCAATGTACAACCAACTCCTTAACCCCTGCATGAAGTATTGCCCATTATTTGTTTTTTTCATGCCAGTCTTTACAGACAGACTTATTAGGTAATTTCAGAAACGTGTCAAAACTATTTTTTTGCTAAATTCCACGTAGTAAATAAGTCACACGTACATTTAAAAAAATACAACAAAGCACCACAGTGTACATATAAGGGAAGAATGTAGGAAGAGGTAATTTCTGAAGCCTTAAGTTTATATATTTAGTAGCTGCCTGGCCCCGGCTTCACCCGTGTACAATTTTTGAAGGAAAATGATAGTGTATCGTGTTGATGAGATGTGGACATGGCAAAAAAATTACAACTTTCATCTCCAAAGCATAATGATATCTCACCGTGTTTATGAGATATCTAGGATATCAGGAAAATACTTTGACCCCTTTTCACCCCTCAGTGAGTGCCTGCGTTGCAAGGGGAAGCCACCCTTAAATTTTCATATTTCAAATAGAAAATTAACTCTTTTGCTTGCTATCATTAATACGTATGTGTGTATATGTCATCACAGCAGTTCCCAGTTGCCTTGCCTTACACTGGATTCGGACCCAAAACCTCCTGTAGTCCATACCATATAAGAATTTGAATTTTGACAGCTGATGTTGCCAATATTTGTAACATGCACCAGAATAACATAGGCGTACCATTTAAAACAACCGGATGTGATTGTATAGCATGATGAAGCAATAGTGGCAACCAGGAGTACACAAAACACCACGTCAGGTTGCTAAATACATATGTATCGTGAGAAATAATTGGTCAATTTTAATAGCTCATATTTCAAATGAAAGATGAAACCCTAGCATCAAACCTTGAAAAATGTTATTTGTTTGCTAAAGCAATATGTAAATTTTTAGTAAACCTTTTGAAAATTGTTTTTTAAATGGTTGATTTCAATAGCAGTCCCATGAATTCTTATTTTGTAATTAAAATTTGGCAAGAGACAGTAAACCTTTCTGTAGGGTTGTTATAAGTACATATAATTAGAATTAGGCAGTTGAAACTTTATTAAATTGTTTTTTTCCCCTCAGAAATAGTTTTTTAACTAAAAAATTATTTGCTCTTTTGATTAAAAGTTTTACCCTTGACAAAACGAAAAGGATGTCAACCTTAAGACACTGAAAATTATTTTAACTTACAATTGGTTTCAACAATCTAACATAAATTGTTTTCTAAAACTTCAACCACGAAAATAATCGTAAATTTAGTAGAGGTTGTATTGCTTTTGCTGGATAGTGGTTTGTCATGAAACTACTGTGAGGGGAAACAATTACATTATGTATTTGCCCAAACCCTTGAGGACTGAATTGGCCCGCGGTAAATTAATGGATATACGCAGGCAGGGCATTTTTTCCTAGTACCATAAGCAATTAGTATTCTGCCAAGTGAATGTCTCCAATCTATGAAATTATGAAACAGATTTAAACTATAAATGGGGCCTTGGCTGACGTTCAGACGATTCGTGAGCGACTTTATGTAGGCCTAACAGCAGCTAGGGAAGTGATGTTAACGGGATTGTGTGCGTGAAATTGTAAATATGGCGGCGGCATTGCGAAGGTTAGATTTATTTATTTATTTTGTAGCATCCGTTATACACACCCAATATAGATTGGATTTGGATTTGTCAGGAGATATACAGTATAAGTATACAATCATTACATACATACATAAATGTATACATATAACAATTCAAGGCTATAGAATATGTACATGATTCTAGTTTCATAGGTGATTATTATTATTACAGTCACGTTAAGTTAACAATGATACAGGTTACAAGTACCTAGTTAATTGGCTTACGAGATGTTAAGATATTATTCAACAGAGTAGAATGCCATATTCAGGAGGTAGCTTTTGAGTTTTATTTTGAATACAGTGTAGTTTTTTATTGATTTATGGATGTTGGTAGTCTGTTTATTAGTTTTATGCCAGAGTGAAAGGAACTTAGTGAGGATTTTTTAGTTCTGTGAGGGAATAAGTGTAGTTGGTTAGCATACCTGGTAGTGTGACTGTGTACATTGCTGTTTTTGATAGGTGTTATGTTATTAGTGTAAAACAAGAAACAGTAATATATGTACAGACAAGGTAGGGTCGTTATCTGGTTTTCCCTGAACAACAGTTTACATTGACTTCTGTAGCCTGCGCCAGTTATTATGCAGCCTGTGCCAGTTATTATGCCCACTATTTTCTTTTGCAGTTTAAAAGCAGTCTGCCAGTTTGTCGATCTGCCCCAGAATATGATGCCGTAGCTTAATAGTGACTGAATGTTGGCGAAGTAATAACACAAAACTGTGGTTTGATCACTTTTTTTTCTCATTGACATAGCAAAGCACATGGAGCTCCATTTCTTGCATAACATGATTGTGTGTTCTTTCCAAGTTAAATGGTTATCCACTGTAACACCTAGAAACTTAATATTGTTTACTTCCTGTAAGTGATAATTTCCAATTTTAAAAGTATTTTCAAAAATATTTTCTTCCCCTTTTTTCGGAATAAAGTTTACTATAGCAGATTTCTTTACATTTTGAATCAAGTTGGTCGATAGGAAACAGTCAGTCATGTCACTGATTGTTTTTTTCCATATTTTGTTTAAGGACCATCTTATTAGTACTTACTTCAAGTATATTTATGTCATCAGCAAACATTACAGTATTACATATACAGTATTACAAATAATAGGGGTCCTAAGTGTAGTATGTCTACAGTAGTCCACCTACATTTTAATTAATTGTTTTCTAAATTAAATATTCATAATTTATGTAATTAATCTATTTGATATACTTTATTAATTTCTCTTATGATTGATGCTAAATTGAATTTAAAGTCATATTATATATATTTAAAGTCATAATTTTCAGTGTAAGAATTGTCAAATTTTAATAATTTCAATTTTTAAATATTTCTTGTAATATTGTTTTGTGTTTATATATTTATCAGTGTGCTATGACACACGGAAGTTAAAGAAAACCTTGATTACTGTGACCAGTAACTATAATAATTTTTTTTAATTTCTCTTAGTAAGAGCAATTGTGATATTTTCTCTTTTGTGATTTCCGCAAATGAGTTTTAAGTTAGCGTCACTTCTTCTTGAAAAGCTCCTAGGGCATGTCGTCCCACGGCAGGTTTCTCTGCTGAGACGCCGATCCTGCCGTCATCATAAATTTTTAGGGATCTATTGGAGCAGATCGTAGGTCCAAGAAGTCGTGCTATAAGTTTGCCAGGTTCAGAAGAGGTAATTTTATGTAATTTTCAATTTAGTTTGGAGTGAACTTGAAGACGACGAGGGATGACGCGTAAGACAGATGCTTACGAGCCTTACTATAAGTTCTATGAACTGTCTTCAGTGTAAACGTCTTAAATTGTATTGCTTTAGACTCCAACATTATTTATTAATGTTTCAAAGTGATATACTAATTTTCTACAGTTTTTTTGGTAATTAATTGAGGAGAACCTAAGCCTAACCATAGGTCTGAGATAATTTTAGAGACTTAAATTCTACCGACTGAGCAAATTTAAATGTAATAGCCGTGCAAGATTAAATTACAGATTTCTTTTTCTTAATAGAACTTTAACTACAGTTTTGTGAATATGTTGTATCTGGTTGAGAGCAGTACTTACTAGTAATTTTCACTGATTTTCTTTACAGTGTAGGGAATAGCACCTATTTTCCGCTAAATTCATTTTTGTTTTAATTATATTTTCCTTCTTTGCTATTTCTAATTACGTGTTCTCTGTGTAGATGGTTTTATCAGTGTTCTGTATTTTACCAGTGTAATATGTTATCACAGAAAAAGCTCACATGCACTACAACACATTCACACATCTATATTCATTTAAAAAAACAAAAGCAAAAAGAGAAAAAAGATTACATAAGATTGAGCCTTGGGGCACTCCTATTTTAATTCTACGAGGACTTTAATGATAATGGGTTATGTATTGGTTTTGGCTTAGAGCATAGATAACAACTAGAGAGCTGATTGCCTATCCCTTTTCATGCTGTGAAGTGATTCCTAGATCTAATCAGCTGTTGATGGGCACCGAGCGAAACAAGTTTCATAATTATTACTACATAGCGGTAAGCATACCGTATTTAAATATCACTTACATTTAAAGAAGCATATGCAGAATGATTCACTGTCGCATATTACCAGCATCCATCTATTCTTATTCATTTTTGTGTAAAATAAGAGTTTGTTTACATGTTCTGTTTATATTGTCTTAGCATTTTCGTTTTCCAGTAATTTAAAGAATGAATGAAACTAAATTTGTTGTGTATTGATTGTAAAAGATTCAAAGGTCAATAAATCTCATTTCTCAAGGCCTTTACAAAGGGATATCGCAACATTAATAATTTTGTAGCGGTTTTCGTATATTTTGCCTATCGCTAGATGTAGTTTTCACAACAAAGGCACCAAGCTATCTCTAGTTATCCATGTTCTAAGGGTTTTGGTAGTCAGTAATTGAGGTTATTAAAGAAGTTCGTAGGCTTTCACGGCCATTGTCTACAGGGTCTAGGCTTCTGGGTTGTAGTCGTGTCAATGTCGCGTTACTTCCCGACGTTTCGGACAGCATTGCAGCTTCCATCTTCAAGGGTGAAGTTTCTAGTCGCAGTAACTATTTACTTACTGTGACTAGAAACTTCACCCTTGAAGATGGAAACTGCAATGCTGTCCGAAATGTCGGGAAGTAATGCGACATTGACGCGGCTACAACCCAGAAGCCTAGACCCAATTGAGGTTATTGTTTGTGTTTTTTCTAAGTAAGAACAAATAAGTTGATTTGCAGTTCCTCTGATACCATAGAGTTCTAGCTTTTCTAGAAGAGTGCTATGATCTACACAATCAAATGCTTTAGATAAGTCTGCAGATATACCAGTTGTTAGTAATTTGTCATCGTTGGACTCAAGTATCTTGTTTATGAATTTAAATATGGCTTGGTCTCTTGATTTTCCCTCCACGAAACCGTTTTGAGATGTAGATATTATTTTGTTTTTCCTAGGAATTTTATCAATTTTTCGGCAATGATCTTTTCTAGTATTTTGGAAAAGGAGGTAAGCAGCGCAATGGGTCTACAGTTGTCAAGCTGAGTTTTTCACCTGGGATGATTTTAGCAAATTATAGTCTGTCCGGAAAAATGCCATAGGTGTTTTGTTCTTCTTTTACCTCATCATGTATTTGAATAATTACAACATTATTGACTTTTTCAAAGCCTCTTTAATAAAGCACTACAGTCACTATCATCAGATCTTATCTCATACTGCCAACCTCACAATACCCTAGTTCGCATCTCATCACATGCCAACCTTTATACATAACAATTCTTATGTTTTTACTATATAATACAATAGGTGATGCAGTTATTGAAGATATGTGCCAAGAGACTTTTTATTAGGTGAGGGCATCTTTTCAATAAGGTCACTGGAATCTCATCAATTCCACATGTGTGTGTGTTTTTTAGATCCCTGATGACTTTTACAATATCATCTTCGGAAATAGGTGTCAGATAGATTGAGTGTGAAGACATTAGTTTCAGGTGGTTTAAACTCAATTTAGGGTTAGTTGAGGTCCTGTTAGAGTTGTTTGCTTTCAGTAACAAATAATTGATGAGGTATTTCAGCAAAATATTTATTACATATATTAGCAATATCTTTACAGTCGATTATGTGTTCATTACTTACTTTTAGTGTTAGATTTTTCTATTTTTGTTTTTGCTTTAATTCCTTGTTGATGACGTTCCATATAGTTTTTGATTTGTTAGAGGCGTTCCTAATTTTTTTAATGTTAGCGTTACGTTTTGCTGTATCAAGTAGTTTAATGAATAATTTTTCATATTTCCTGTAGTATATTTTGAAATTAGGATCCCTGTTTGTTTTTAGCTTTTTAATTTATTACTTGAAGTGTGTAGGCCCTTGGTCATCCATTTAATTTTGGAATTTGTATGAAGTTTTATCAGTTTTAATGGGAAATGACACAAAAAAAGTACGGTATTTAGAAAGATGTTCCAGGATATGTTTAGGTCATTTGCTTCAAGTGTATCCTGCCAATTTTCATTTAATAATTTTATTTTAAAAGCATTAAGGTTATCTTCTGAAAATACCCCTTTTTTTAACATAATTTGTTTTTGATTGGTTGGAAGCCTATAATGTCCATGTTCATAACCTGTCCAAGAGATCAGATATGGCAGTGTCCAAGAGATCAGATATGGCAGTGTCATAATTGGTTGATTCGTAGCAGTTGTAGCAGATGTTGGTTTCAATGTTGTCAAATGTTTTTGTTTTTGCACTATGTGAAGTTACTAAATGCTAGAAATGCAACGCAACAAATATTTCAGTCGTTACATCGCAAGCAACTCGAAGTAACAAACAAAATTTCGGAGAGGAAACAGAAAATTTCTCTTTGTATTTTTCCTTTACGAATATGTGTAGTCACTCATCTTTGTTTTCTAGATATTCTGTTGTTTCGATATTTTAAATAGAAACCAAATAAATACTAGCACCGTGTATTTTAAG
Source organism: Medauroidea extradentata (assembly GCA_003012365.1). Classification (NCBI taxonomy): domain Eukaryota; kingdom Metazoa; phylum Arthropoda; class Insecta; order Phasmatodea; family Phasmatidae; genus Medauroidea; species Medauroidea extradentata. Next base: position 16,566 of record PNEQ01079807.1, on the reverse strand, counting down.
ACGCATTCTTAACAAACACAAAGAAATGTAACGAAATGGCGGAATCACAGCCTTCTAGAGAATAGTTTCAAATGTGTTCACCTAACAAACTATCGACATAGATGGCGGTGAAACGCAAGAAGTTGAAAGTTGATGAACTATTGCGTTACAGTCTTGCATACTTGCGTTTCTTGCGTATTTTATTAACAGGTATACATCAATTTCGTATGTTCAATTGTTTGCGTCTTGCGTCCTTGCGTAGTTTATAAACCCGACTTTACAGTTAAATTAAGAGACTTAATTACAATTCCACTGGCCTCTAAACATTTTTCTTAGCATAATGACGACAGATCAAGTTGATAGGAATCATAAATTTTTTTTACATATATACAAGTTCTTATATGAGCTCGAAAATAAGGAAAAGTGTCGGCAAATGCTATTGATTAGGAGGCACATTGTCCACAGACTGACACCGTGCAAAGCACCTGGATATGACGGCATTCAGGCCCTTGTCCTTAAGAAGCTGCCCCAGTCAACCCTAGATGCTATTGCTGAGTGCATCAATGGCATAATGCGCACTCATCACTTCCCTAACCAATGGAAGTGTGCACATGTCATTCTCTTCCCCAAACCAGGGAAGGATGCCACTCTCCCCCAGAACTATAGGCCAATTAGCCTACTAAGTGCCTTGTCTAAGCTCGCCGAACGCATCCTGCTCAGCCGCATTCAGATGCACCTTGGACAGAATAACATCCTGCCAAATGAGCAATTCAGCTTCAGATGCAGTCACTCTACAACACAACAGCTTGTTCGTATTGTACAGCATATAACACAAGGCTTCAATCAACACAGGTACACTGTCGCTGTATTCCTCGACATAGAGAAAGCATTCGACAGAGTATGGCATGCCGGGCTAGTGTATAAAATGCACAGAGCGGGCATTCCCGACTGCTATATAAAATTAGTGCATAGCTACTTAAGTGAACGCAGCTTTGTAGTTACGCTACCTGGAGCAAGGTCAGACCCTTGCCCTATTAGAGCAAGGGTGCCTCAGGGCTCCATTGTCGGCCCAGTATTGTTTAACATATACATAGCTGACATACCCACCATTCCCACAACCCAGCTTGCAAGCTATGCAGATGATACAGCTGTGTTTGCAACTTCTTGGCATGCCTCACTTGCTGTAGCCAAAGTACAAGAAGCATTACAGGCCCTGGAGGCCTGGTTCACACGCTGGCGCATCAAGATAAATGTAGGCAAGTCAGAAGCAGTTGTCTTTGCCCGAAGAAAAATTCCTCCAGCTCTTTCCCAGACCTCCCTGTTTGGCGCACCAATTGAGTACCAACCCAAGGTTAAATATCTTGGAGTCATACTAGACTCCAAACTAACCTGGAAGGCTCATACCAATGCTAAGCTACGGCAGGCAAATGCCTGCCTAGCCCAGCTATACCCTCTCCTCAATAACAGCCACAATCTGAGCACTAAATCTGGGATAAGATTGTACTCAGCCCTAGTTAGACCTATATTGACATATGCAGCCCCAGCCTGGGGATATGCTGCAAAGTGTCATATGCAACCACTAACAGTGCTTCAAAACAAAGCCCTCAGAAGGGCCGCAGGAGCACCAAGATATACGCCCAATGTAGTCCTCTACAATGAGCTGAAATATCCCCGGCTCACAGACCATATCCAGCACTTGACAAGCAACTTCTACAAAGCTGCAGCCAAGTCCACTAATCCCCTAGTGCGAGCACTAGGGAACTATAACCCAGCGGTGCGCATGACGCACAAAATGCCGAAACACATCTTGTGTGAAAAACCACCGTAAGCTCCTCAAAAGAAGATCACCAGGGTGGAGAAGGAGCCGACTCCAAGAAGTCAAACCAACCTGGGAATCAAGAAAAATTCGCCAGCTTGCCCAAGCGAGAACTTTAAATGGCTCAAATATGCTAATGCATCGATGTATCAGCCATGGCATTTCGCAGAGAGCGTATGTCCCAGCGAGGGCTCTCGTACTGCACAACCGAGCCATGGCTGCACGTAATTAGATATGCACTGACCTTCTATTAATGCATCGCGGAATCAGTCATGGTACCGCAGAGAGCGCATGGCCCAGCGAGGGCTCTCGTCTTGCACAACTCAGCCATGACTGCGTGGTAGGCAAAAAGCAATTAGATATGCATTGATCGTCCATCAATGCATCGCGGAATCAGTCATGGCACCGCAGAGAGCGTATGGCCCAGCGAGGGCTCTCGTACTGCACAACCTAGCCATGACTGCGTGATAGGCGACAAGAACCTCTCACCTAAAATGGGACAGCGGGCACTTAGGTTATTTCCCCTAGGTTAAGTAGAGCTAAGCTTAATTTAAGTTTATCTTTTACAGCTGGATCACGAGCCCTCCCTGCTCATCTTTAATTTTCGCTTTCTAACACAACTAATAAAGCATGTTATACATAGCACGAATTCTATCTTTTCTTCCTAGCATGGAGAACCCACCTCGCATGTCTATCGTCATGGGTTTCCTCCCGCGACCTCGCGGGTTTACCATGACCCTCTACGGGATTAGCTCCCAGTTAAATCTGAGGGAAGCGCCAGGCCACAAACGCTGGCTTGGCGCTTCATAACCTCACAGTAGGCCTTTCGAGCCATGTTCCTCCCTAACCCAAGCTGCATGCAGTAGTTAGAGCGTATAGGCCGCAGGCCTGGCATGCTGCTACCCCTCCCACTCCCACCTAACTCCTAGTAGTTAGACACTAACCCACTAACCTAGGGTGTGCCCCTTCTGGGCCACCAAAAAAAAAAAATAAATAAAATTTGAGGGTGGCTTCCCCTTACCTTGTAGGTACCCATTAAGAAGGGATTTTTCGAAATTCGATAAGTAAAATGTTGAAAAGGGGTGGAATCTGTTTTCAGCGAATCCCAGATATCTCTACCTGAAGAGTTATCATTACTCTATTTACTTCAAAATATTTCCAAAGAATTTCTTATTAGCAGATTTTTCGAAATTTGGAAATTAAGGGGTGAAAAATCATTATTTGTTTTTAATCAATCTTCGATTCCTCTTAAACCGAGATAGCAAGGTGATTTTCTCTTCAAAATTATGCTTCTGTAAATACCTAAAAACTATTTTCAGGAGTTTAAGAAACTCAAATTCAAACTAAAAAATAAAAATATGTTTGCAATTAATCTTCCGTATCTCCTAAACCTGATCAGATGTCAAGATGGAGTTCACTTTAAAATAAAGGGTATGTAAATATCTAAATATTACTTCAAGATTTTTCAAAATTCGAATTAAAAAACCGTTTAAAAACACTTTTCCCCTTAATGATCTGAGTCTTCTTAAGCAGTTTTGCTTTAAAATGAAGCTTACATAAATATCTAAAAATCAAATTCAGAATTTTTTGGGTGCGAAAAAAGGAAAATGTTACTAAGCTCTCAAAGAGTTAAGTCAATATGACCTAGGAGAAATAATTCAACCACCATCTCGGAGTATTAAGGTCGTACATTGTTAATTTCTTAAAGATTGTTAATCGGGTAGCTCACTAAACTCTTGTTGTAATTTGTAGTTTTTAATTCATGGTAAATGCTTCTTTTGCATAATTTTCATACCTAATTAATGTTCCATTTGTGATTTTAATGATTTCATAATCATTGTTATCTCGTGTATTTTATATGCATTTTGATTATTAGTAAACAAATATTTAAAACCAACTATTTCATTTTTAATTAATACGAGTTACATCCCAAACAAACTCAGAAACATGTAATTTGATTTCATTTAACAGTATGTTCCAGTGGCTCGCTATCACATACGTACCACGTGTATAATTTTGTTTGGAGAAACTGTTTGTATCAAATGCATTGCGTGCGTTAATTACAGTATACTGCGGTTCACTTCTCTTTTGCAAAAAGCTCGGCGGCGGTGTATCAGACGTCTCAAATATCGTCAACATTTGACCGGATGTGATACAGTCCAGGGGCAATGTAATTAAATTTTCTACTTGTTATGTATTTAGTTTGTCCGCCATGACAGTTTATCCCGTGCTGCCAACCATATCACCTAGTCGACAGTACATTACACCACACTCTCCTTAAGTGACTACCCTAATTAAACAGTATATTATTCTACACTCGCACACAATGTCCCTACTAGTATGTGTTTATCAGCCTAGCTGTCCCCATTTCCACTCCCATTGATCTGGAGGATGTCTTGCCCTGCCACTGCGTCGAAGAGGTCTCGCACCTGCTGCCTTTTCCAACTCCATTTCGAACCCCCTGAACTCTTCTTCTCCATCCTCGGTGTCCTCCCGCAGTGCTAACGCTCCATCTTCACTGTCCTCCCGCTGGGTTGAGTGCAGTGATGTAGATATTGTTGACTCTACCGCGAACTCCTCTGTGGTTATCCCTTTGTCTCTCTCTCCTCTGCCACATCAGGAGCTGGTGCCCAAGTGACCACCTGCTCTCTTCTCCGGTATGGAATTGTGCAGCTTGCTGCCCCACCTGGAGAATATTCCGGTATCTGTTCTCGCAAGTGACTCACTCAAAGGTGATCCCGATGGCAAAATCTCACCACTTCCCCTACCTTAACTCTATAAGTTACCTAACTAATAACTTCCGTAATTTATCCTTGGTTCCATCGTGCTTGTTCCCCCGGACACACTTCACCAACACTGGATCTTCCACCTTGTACTGTGGTTTCCCTTTTTCGGTTGACTCCTTCCCCTTTCCTTTCTGGTACTCTGGTAAACTGGGTCTTATTAACTGCAATTTGGTGCGTGGCTTTCTCTTTAAAAACATCTCTGCTGGTGATTTCCTTGTCCCTGAATGAGGTGTATTACGGTATGCAAACAACCACTTGTCGATAGTATATTGTAACGACTGCGTCCCTAGTTGACCCTCATTCTCTAGGGCTTGCTTTAAAAGTGCATTTTTCACAGTCTGTACAGTTCTTTCTGCAGCACCATTTGACTGTGGATGAAATGGGGGTGTCGAGCGAAGAGTAATACTATTAGCTTCACAGAATTGCCCAAACTCCTCAGAACGAAACTGTGGCCCATTATCTGCTATCACCATTTCTGGCTTTCCATATGCCGCAAATGCTGTACGCAATTTCTCAATTGTTTTCTCAGATGTTGTACTGATCATTGGCCACACCTCCACCCACTTGGAGTATGCGTCCACTAATATCAAAAGTTTGTTCCCTTCTTTCTCTGCAAAGTCAATATGTACCCGTTCACCCACCCAAGAAGTTTCAGGCCATGATACCATAGGCCCACTTGCCTGACTCCTAGCGGACAGCTGACATGCCTTGCACGTTTTCACTTTTTCCTCTACCTCCTTGTCGAGTCCCGGCCACCACACATAGCTTCTTCCCAGCATCTTCATACATACAATACCAGGGTGGCCCTCATGTAACATTTGCAACACCGGTGCTCGCAGCACTGTTGGAATAATCATCCGGTCTGCTCACAAGACACAATTCTCCTCCACCGATAACTCATCCTTCTTGCAGGCGTAATGTGTAAAGCTGGGATCCGTTATCAGATTTGGCCATCCGTCCATGGTGTAGCTCTTAACCCGTTTTACTGTCCTGTTCTGTTTCCCAAGCAATGTCAGTTGCTTTGATTGGCAGGTTTTGAACTGGGTAGAGCTGAAAAACTGGCTGCTCAAGTGTATGCGCCTGTGGTAAAGGTAACTGGAACAATGCATCTGCATTTCCCACCCTTTCCTATACTCAATTGAGTAATTATACCCTGACAGCAGCAACGCCCCAACGTTGCAACCTGGCTGCCGCCAGAGTTGGAACCGCCATCTTCTGCCCACATATGGTAGTCAACGGACGGTGGTCAGTGTACAACGTGAAGTGCCTGCCATACAAGTATTTATGGAACTTTTGCAATGCAAATACTATACTTAAGGCTTCTTTCTATAATTGACAGTAGCCTTGTTCTGCTTTGGAAAGGGTCTTGGAGGAAAAACAGATGGGTCGCTCAGTGTTGTCAGGCATCTTGTGTGACAACACTGCCCCGACTCCATACTGTGAGGCATCACTCGACACCACCACTGGTTTATGCGGGCCAAATGGTAACAAGACTGGAGCTTGGAGGATCCACTGTTTACTATCCTCAAATATTTGTTGACACTGAGCATTCCAGTTCCATACTGCTCCTTGCCCCAACAGATTGTATAGTGGTTTCAATCGACCTGACATACATGGCACAAATCTGGCATAGAAATTTATCAGCCCTAAATATACCTTTAACTGTGACACTGATGTTGGTTTTGGGGCTTCCCTTATTGCCTCTTGCAATTCCTGTGCTGGCCTTATGCCCTCCTTACTGAAAACATAACCCAAGAATGTCACCTCTTTCTGCAGAAAATGGCACTTTTCCCGTTTTGCCCTCACTCCATGTTCTTCCAACCGTTTTAACACTGCTTCGAGTGTACGTGCACAGTTCGTCAGAGAGTTACCCGTGATAAGAATATCATCTAAATACGCTACAACCATTGGAATATCCTGCAAAATCTGTTCAATTACTGTCTGAAATATACCTGGTGCACTCGACAGCCCAAATGGCATTCTTCTGTACCTATATAGTCCCCTATGGGTATTCATGGTTACCAACTCCTGTGAATCTTTACCAACTAATAACTGTTGGTACGCATTTGACAAGTCCAAAACACAAAACACCTCTCCATTAGCCAGAGACGCAAAGATATCTTCCATACATGGTAGGGGCTGGCGTGCAACTTCGGCCCGCGGGTTTACAGTCAGCTTGAAATCTGTGCATAACCTGACCTCTCCACTAGCTTTTGGTACCACCACCAAAGGGCTTGCCCAGTTACTGTACGCCACTTTTTCTAATATATTTTGCTCTTGTAAATAAGTCAGTCCTTTCTCCACTTTCTCCTTCAGTGCATATGGCACCGCCCGTGCCTTCAGAAATACTGGTGTCGCCCCTTCCTTAAGTGTGAAGTTTGCTTGAAAGTTTTTGATTTCTCCGAATGTTCCATCAAATATTTCTGCATACCTAGTCAGCAATGTCTTCAGCAGATCTTCGCGTAGCCCTTCTTCCTGTACATCTTTGTGAAG
>PNEQ01079796.1:24080-47156 GCA_003012365.1 Medauroidea extradentata | reverse complement strand
ATATATATATATATATATATATATATATATATATATATATATATATATATATATATATATATATATATATATATATATAGAAAGAGTTTGCTGCGTAATCGCGTCCAATACGGATCACCGCACTGCACTCCTGCTCAGTGACTTGCGCCTAGAGGTCACGGAGAATATCTTGTTTTCGCACTTGCGGCCACAATATTAAGGGTGTTCTAGTGGGGGGAAAACATTATTTTATATTTACGTGAAACAGTGCTAGTTTTGCAGATGCTACTTGGGAGCATATTTTCCTCATACAAAAAAATTAGCTCAGTCAGTTTTCCCATAATGGCATTTCAAAGACAAAAATTGCAAGTTTTTAGTTCGTACACCACCCGAAAACTAATTAACATAATGAAACGAAATAATTCACAGTGAAAGTAAATGTCACAGGCTATGGATTTAAGCATATAAAAACAAATTAAATTTTTTTTTGTAATTTTAAAAAATTCTGAAATTGTAAATAGTTTTGTTATTTTTAGGATTTTTTTAACACAAAAATATTTTGTATTAAATATTTATATACTTAAATCCCTAGCCCGTAACATGTACTTTTACTGCAAATTGTTTCGTTTCATTATGTAGATTGGTCTTCTGGGGGTGTATGAACTAAAAACATGCAAATGTTTACTTTGAAATGCCATTATGGGACAACTGGCTGAGCTTTTTTTTTTTATAAGAGGGAAAATGTACTCCCAAGTAGCGTCTGCAAAACTAACACTAGCACAGAGTCGGCTGATATATAGGAAGTGCAGACCGTTCGTCGTCAGTGAAACGAGAGATTTGGTGCGACTAGAAAACATGTCTGTCGAGAGTCCCCGAGACCCAATTGAGAGAATAATGACAGCACCCAGAGGGCATCCACCGGTATTCGGGAACGTATAACCCAGCCCCAACGTCGCTAACGTGATTTCTGATACTTTTGGATTCGAACCCGTAGTCCCGTGGCCAAAAGACGTCCTGCCGATTCCGTTACAACCTCAAACGACTCCTTCACCAGCCGTGGAGTTGTTATAGATTATTGGAGAGCACAATTGTGACATGCTAATAGGGAAGAGATCATTTTGAGCAAACAACTAATTACCGAAAACGATGCATTTCGATATTACAAATTGTCGGGAGTCTCAAGAGCGCCTGGCATGTAGGCTGCTAGTCGGACAGCTCAGCATGGCGGGTGGAGGTCTACGGGGCACAAAACTTCATAAATAAAATAAGCGGACGTTGATACGGCATTTCCGTATTAGGTTTTCGCCACGATTAAATAAAAGAAATTCAGTTTCTGACGTTCACAGCTGGAACTATATTTATGATAAAGTGCTTCATGTCTGCTACACGTTGTGCAGTTGTTTTATTCGAAAACTGTCTGATGTTCACGAATTATGTCCGGATAGGGAACGTACTTAATAATAGATTCACACATGTTTACTGTTTTAAAGTTCTCGATGTATTTTTAAAACAACTATTTACGTGGTTTTACAAAGCTAGCATGAAAAAATTAAATGATAATTCATAGGAAAAAAGTCGTAGGAACGTTTTAGAGCACCTTTACCCCGGCCTTCTCCTATACACCACGTGACCCTGCCTGAAGGCCTGAACACGTAGCGGTAGGTATAGGCTGTTCACTATAAACTGAACACTCAGCAGAATTAGTAATTAATTAAAAATATGTTTTATTGGACTAATATATGTTAACTTTTGAGAGTATTGAAACGTTTACACTGATTTTTTAGTTACACGAGAGTTTTCATATTAAAAATAGTAAAGATAATTTCAAGACTGGCGAAAGAAAACGTAATGCAGTGCTCACTTTGTCGTGAACGGCCTCTAGGTAAGTGGGCTTTACGTATTATCAACAGCGAGGTCATCAGATACTGTGACACAACTTGACACAACGACGGGAGTTAGGAGAGGCCATGGCCTTTGTCAAGGCTCGGTTTGTTTCAGTCGCCATATTGAATTTTTATTACTTTTCGCTTTTTTGGTATTCTAAGAAGAAACATGTTAAATATGCCTCAAATTCTATTTACATTTTGCTAAGGTACACACCTTCCGATTTAGCTGTTAACATATAAATAACGCGGCAATGTGTGTGACAAAAATTTTTATATTCATTATTTGCCCGACAAATTGCGACCTAACTATACATTACTAACTCTATTGCCATACGTGTATTGTAGCTCAAGGTAAATGGAATTTGCGGTATGGTCACCGATTTAAAAATTTTCTTCTCACAATTCCATATATATATATATATATATATATATATATATATATATATATATATATATATATATATATATATATAATATGGCGACTGAAACCGAGCCTTAAGAAACCATTCCAGCATTCGTCTAGCGCGAGTTCGGGAAACCATGGAAAAACCTAAATCAGGATGACCGGAGCTGAGCGTCTAACCCATGTCCTCCCGAAAGTAAGTCCAAAATGTTACCGTTGCGCTACCTTGCTCGGTTACACGTAGTGGATTTTCATTTCATTATGCCGGGCACCGATCAAATATCGCCACCTGCTTTTGCACCGATGCAGCGCAGAGCAAGTGTAGAGAAAGTAAAACAGATCTTCTATTGTACGTGTGTGGGTATCTAATTCCAGTGCAGTGCAACCAGACGTAACGCAGGTGTAAATATTTCGTTGCACCCAAAGCGATATTTAATCGGCCCACCGGAATTACTTATTTATGTTGCAAATTCTCTGATATTTGATTGTGGCGCAAGAAATTATGGTGAATGATAGCATTCCTTCTGCAAAAATGTTCTTATATGTGGTTCAGGATAAAAATTAGTACTTTTTAAACATTTAGATTTTTTCCTTTCAGCAGATTTACAGTTTCCTACGATTATTTTCAATATAGCAAAACAATATGAAGTAATACTATAAGTATATTCTTTGTACTGTTCTGTACTATTGCGTAGTCGACTAGGCGCCGATCTGCGGTGCGAGAGTTCCTGGGTTCGAATCCCCACTCGGGTATGGAAGTTGTGTTGATCCTTCACGTCATTTCACCCTCATCGGCTCTTAAGAGGGCGTGGTACATAATTCAACGCTAAAAGCATTAATCTATAACTGTAGGTTTCTTTACGCCAAGCTGCGAAACTAAAAAAAAACAGCAATCCTAGACAATAGTTTTAGCCAAGGTTTTGAACAAAATATTGTTTCCAGTGTAACGAACTTCTGAGGCACAATCTCTGACGCCGGAACCTCGTGCATTTAACTGCGGCGCAAGAGATCCCGCGTAACGAATTAGTAATTCTGGATACATATTTACTCAAAAAGTTGGCAAATACCATTATCTAGGATTGTCGTTTTGTATTTTATACATATTGGCTACGAAAAAAGTGTAGAATTATATTGATGTTTTCAGCGTTTATTTATCTACCACGCACTCTTAAAACCTCCATGTTAAGGCCATAATCTTTCATTTATTTCAAATAATTGCAAATAACTTGAATATTTTTTTTAACAAATGCTTCGAAAAAATTTGAGACTGTGTACAGTCATACAATACACAATTTTGCCAGTGCATTTTTCTAAAATAATGTACCGTTTGCTAGCAAAAAGTTATTTTGCTTCATTTTGGCGTATTTTGACAAGAAAATATGTGATATTTCAGGGGCAAAAATCTAAAATTCCGTTTGGTGTATTGCAACAGAAAAATTCGCATACAAAATATGATATATAAGTGTTAAAACTACCAGAATGAATTTTTTATATATGTATTAATTTGCGTTAAAAATATTTTCGAAACCACTGCAAAACTAAAGAGCGAGGCCGTAAAACCCTGTCACCACCAAACGGTTACGTCTGAACTCACAATATATAATATATATACTGTTGTAGACAGGATGATGGTCTTCAAAAGTGATCACTTTATCACGAACTACCTCCGTTGACATGTGTACGACGCCGTGTTATTTTCAAGTGATATGCAAGCTCTGGCCAGGACACCGCGAATACTGAGAAATGCGGAGACGCTCTCGCAGTTCCAAGGTCACGGCCAGAATGTCTCAGGGAGGAGTAGACCGTGGGCGCAATATAGGCGTGTCGCCGGGAAAACGAGGCACGACCCGGGGAACTGTCACGACCGGCCGAGATACTCGACTATAGTCTATCTCACGTAATTATTCCACGTTTTGAAAGTTTACTTCTGAGAAGTCTGTATGTAGACAGGATTGTGGACGTGCTTTTCCAGGAAGCCAGGTAGGTTTAAATCTCGAAACAATGGAACTGCCAGGCACGCATCTCAGAAGAGAAAAGCCAAAACATGGAAAAGTTACACGAGACAGACTTATAACTCCACGTATAGACTGTCTCACGTAATTTTTTCCATATTTTGACATTTACCTTCTGAGGAATGTGCCTGGCAGTTCCATTGTTTGGAGCTTTAAGGCCTTGCTATTTAGTTACGCAGTGGTTCCGTAAATATTTTTAACGCGAATAAGTACATATATCAAAAATTCATTCTGGCAGTTTTAACACTTATATATCATCATTTTTATCTGAATTTTTCTATTGTAAAACACCACACAGATTTGTAGATTTTTGCCCTTGGAATGGTACATATTTTGTTGTCAAAATAAGCCAAAATGAAACAAAGTAATTTTTTGCTAGCAGACGATACATTATTAAAAAAAAAACGCTCTGGCAAATTTGTGTATCTTATGACTGTACATTGTCTCAAAATTTTCAAAGTATTTGGTTTTAAAAAATTAAGTTATTTGCAATTGTTTGAAATAAATGAAAAATCATGGCCTTAAAACTACCTGGCTTCCTGGAATAGCACAGTCTCCATAGTCCTGTTTAGTCACACTCATCAGAAGTAAACTGTCAACATATGGAATGCTTACATGAGATAGACTATACGGTATAGTCTATACCGTGCGGGCCGCTACAGGCTGTTGTAAAACGCCACGGGGCCGCGACGACAGAGTGGTCAGATCACTCGCCTTCCTCCAAGGCGGTCCGGGTTCGATCCCCGGCGGGATTGGTCCCTGGATTTTCGTACTGTGCCGGACGATGTCGCTGGCCGGTGGGTTTTCCCCGGGATCTCCCGTTTTCCCCGCTCTTCTCATTCCGGCGCTTCACCATCGTATAGGGCCTTTATCCATGTCATTCTTTGGGGTACGCAGATTGTCTACGGATACCGGTATTGTCCTCTTTTAAGGTGAAGAATTCCTTATGATTACATTAACGACATGTCCAAGTTGATTTCAGCTCGAGGTGTGCAAAGAGTAATCCGAGTAATGTTTACACCCGTCAAAGTAGTCACAAGGTGGTCAAGTGGCAAAAATGCCTGCTTTTATATTTGTACGACATAACTTGTCACTACATGTTCCTCTTGAGAAAATATTTCTGCTTCCATAGTCTTACCATAGTGGCATGTCAAAGTCAAAATTTACACGTTACGGGAACATACAAATAACAAAAACCAACAACTTACTCGGAACTGATAACTCATTTTGAAATGTATTATAGGTAGAGACATGAACTTTTCGCGAAAAGAAATTTGCCTCACTTTGTGTCGGTGACTTGTGTGCACGTCTGCAGACTTGTTTCACGGTCAGAGATTGGATGTTTTGACATTCGTGTGTCGTGGGGTTTTACACGCAAATCAAAGACGTGTGGTGTTACAGTAACCTTATTGTGATTGGTACAGTCAAATGAGAAACGTCACAGTTCAAAGGCACGCTGCCAATATCTATGAAGCAGAACTGCAGACGTGCACATAAGGCACTGGAACAAAGTGGGGCAAAATTCTTTTCGCGAAAAGTTCATGTCTCTAATTATAGGACATGTACTAAAATAAAATATTTAAAAACTTACAAAGGAATTACTTTGTAGACCTATTCTAAACAAAGTTCTGAAAATGAAGGCAATTTATTAATTTTCTGTAATTTAAAAAAATACAAAGTGATTTTGTAGTGTATTTCTACATCTTTTAAGAAGTTGTCCATAATATATTATATAAGTGCCAATTATTTCATCCGAGTAACTCAGTTGGTGTTTTTCTTATTTGTATGTTCCGATAACTTGCAGATATTGACTTTGACATGCCGCTATGGGAAGACTATTAGAGTTAAACATTTTCACATGTGAAGAATGCTACCACAAGCAATGTCTACAAAACTAACAACACTATGTCGTACAAATACAAAATCATGCATTTTCGTCACTTTAATGAACTTGTTACCCTGCTCGAGAACAGGGTAATATGCTGTTAGTAGAGGAAGTCAGCCAATTGGCGCAATAAAAAAAACCTCAAATTAAAAAAAAAGTCAACAACAGCAAAGTGAGACTGAATGAATGCACAGTATTCAAAACATCAAAGAAACACGTGTGAAACAATTGCTAGTTGTAGTACAAATAACACGTAAAAAAATGTGCTGCAGACACCGTGTTAACCCAAGTATCTAACAAATGTTTTAAATGGATTTTCATTTTACTCCCGCCATCTGAAAACTCGGAATTGCTTGCAGGTGTTGTAACTTAGTGATTGACAAAAACTTGACGGAGCAGATCTTTACTCCAGCTCGTTACTTCTTAAAGCCAGCTTACGAGAGACTTGTGAAAGACGCAAGACTGTGGACCTTGCTTCCCCTATCCCTATTGGCTGGTTTGAACTGCGCATGCGGAGTCGCGGAACAGCGTCGGTTTTTTATTTTGATTGTTGTTTCGAAATCTAACAAAACCTTTATTAGAACACAGCTTTTATTAATGTTTTAAATTAATTTAAACCAATTTGAACGGAAAGTTATCTAAACTAACCTACACTAACTGTCACAAGGGGTGGGTAAAGAAGGGAAAGGAGAACGGCTGAGCAGAGACGCTTTCAGCTGGACGTCTGCCTAGGCACGAGAGATGTGCTGAGCTACGACCATTACAAGCTTATTCGAAAACTGCTCATCACAAGGGACCTGAAAAATTAGCGTTTTCTTATAGGCACAAGCTAGAATTCCACTAACTGTACGTTCGTGTCACTTTCACAATTGGTCCTTGACTTATTTGACACCTCGTGCAAGTTGCTGAGCCAATAATAAAAAATTAACTAAATTCAGTCTTGTATCACAGTGTCAGCGAGCAACTAATGAAGAACAGCTGATGTGTGCTTAGCCAACAGGTCAGTGAACTCGCGAATTTTTCGTCTCTACTAATTACTAGCGACCCTGTTTTTTCGCGAAAAGAATTTTGCCCCAGTTTTTTTTTTAGTGCCTTACGTGCACATCTTCAATTCTGCTTCGTGGTTATTGGCAGCGTACCTGTGTGAAGAGCCGTATCTCGTTCGACGGAGCCAATTACTTTCCTGCAACACCACCCGTCTGTGATTTGCCAGTAGAATCTCAAGGCTCGTGACAGTTAAAATATACAATCGCTGACCACGAAGCAGAACTGCAGATGTGCACGTAAGGCACGGAAACAAAGTGAGGCGAAATTCTTTTCGCGAAAAACAAGGGTCCCTACGTATCACTAGAGACCCGGAAATTTCGCGGGTTCAACGACCAGCCAGCTGGATTCCACAGTTCTGTATACACTATGTCTTCAGATACTAGTTCATTGGTCAGTTGTACATGTGACAAGGTAGTGTGGGAGTCAGTGGGTGTTTTCATGCAGGTCTGCTATTGGTTCACAGTCCTCAAAAGATGAGTTTAATTAACTGTGACCCAATACGACACTACTTTAAATGTGCAGGAGTTTGTAATCTACCGTATTCTCAAATGAATACACGAAATTTATTGGTCTGTATACTCTCACGCATGAGTGATATCTAGCGACATGCAAAATTCGCGTTACTATTAAGGTTACAGTCTATACTTAGCAGTCCTGTATATACAGGATTACAGTACGAGATGACACTTGCTGTATTCTCTATGTTATGTGAGCTACGTATGTGGCCACTTTGCAGCAGGTTGTCCACTCAAACATGCCACTTCTAATTATTGGACAGATGCATTTTACCCGGTATACCACGACATTTTGTGCCTGTGGGGGAAGTTGCACGAGTATATAACAATTTAGGGTCTAGCATGGTAGCAATAAATAACACGAATTTCGCATGTCTCTAGTAATACATACTTAGGAATATCATTTTAAAAACGTTACACTTTTGTCTGCCCTTTTTCAGGTTCGCCACTACTCGTTTAAACATATTTTTTAGCTGTCCAAAAAGGGCAAAAATCGGAATTTTTGCGGTATTTGTTTTAGGTATTATAATATTGGCGCAGAATCTTTTAAAAGCTATAGGTAGTACAATATATTTTTACGTTTAATATTACGTCATAAAATGATAGGGTCACCATTTAATGTCTCACAGAGGCGAGTTGTCAGCGATAAGACTCCACGCTTTCTCAGCGCCTTGCGCCTTTAGAAGCTAGGGCTGCCTCGTCCTTACCGCTTCCGCACTTCCAGACCTCGAAAATGTAAAATACGTTCACCCATACGTCCAATAGGGAAAGGGGACAGCAGAGTCAACAGCCGTATTAAGTGGAAGGTGGGATTTGGTTGGTGGCAGGTTGGTTTGGAAAGGGGGGGGGGGGACAGAATGTTTTATGCGGAGTGCACACCGCAGGGAGCCGGTACACAACTCAAGCGAAAAACGTATCAGTCTTCCGCGATCGTTGTTAATGGCGGCGCCGTTACACGTGTGGGCCGTTCAGCCCAGCCTCTGTACCACAGCACCGCACTTTATCTCCTAGTCGTTCACATTAACTCATCCCCTCACCCAACTCCCCCTTCCCCAAGGCAAGCCAAACAATGTGGTCTTTTCTTTGCGCTCGCCGAACGGCCAAGTTTTGCAGAATCCCGTCGTTTTGTGTATTCCGGTCGGTGCGGTCATAAACCAATGAGACCGTTTTCATCGGCCGTCGTACAGCTTTTTTCCGCTTCAGCTGTTTGGTGTTATTTCTGGGGACTGTTTAATTTAGAGCTTTGTTCTCGTGGTCGGCATCTTCTGCAACTCCTACACCCGAAGGTGAAGTTGTAGCTATATACTAGGGGTTATTTTACGAGCGTAAGAACGTCTCAATAGATTGCTTTCGAGGCTATGTAGATACGGTGTTATATTAATCCCTAGAAGAAAAATTTATTTTGGTTGTTTTTTTTTTTTTTCATCCGAAACGATGCTGTTTAAAATAATCTCGGAAATTAATTTTTTTAGTACTGTCGTCTGGTGATACACGTGTCAATAAAATGCTTTAATGAATAATTTTAATGGCTTTAGCTGCACTCGACCAATCTCATTATCATGATTTTTTTTTTGGTAATTCGTTTTGCTATACAGTTATTCGTCTGCGTTCTTACTCCTGGTTCGACGACTCCTTACGAAATCACGGTTTTACAAAAAAAACCTTCTACATATCACTGCGATTACCAGACAACTCTATCGCCAAACAAAATACCACGTGAGAAAGTCAAAGACAATACGATCAAAATACGGTCTCAACGTTTGTCTAAAATCCCCACAATCGTCCTGAATCCCATCTTTCATCCTAAATTCTTTCTTTTGTTCTTCATAGTTACTATCGTCATCCATCCTCACTTTATTCCTCAATCCTCACTTTCGTCATAATTTATCACTTTTTTGACAAAATATAAGGGATATTGAAGAAAATTCGGGAAGTTGAGAGATAAGATATGTGAAATTGAGACCTTAAGAAAACCCGTGGTAGATATTTGAATCCTAGTTCGTGTCTGAGTGACGTGACGTCACAAAAAGGCAAAGCCTCCACCTCCAGGCTCCTGAAACAAACCATGCTCAACTATACTCCTCCGGTTCTTTCACTGTCGTGGTTAGAACTAGCTAGACAATCAGAATTAAGACCATGATCCATCATTTCTACTCACTTTACAATCATATTTTTAACGCTAAAATAGAACAGATATCGGGAAAACTGTTGCACAGTTTTGTTTAGAACGGCGTAGACCATCTTACCTAATTTTTTCAAGACAAAATGCACAATTGTTTAAGCTAATCATGGTAATAATTAAATTCCCATTAATGAACTGATTAGCCAAATCTATAAAAAAAAATTTTGTCTAGAAAAAAATTTGACTCTATAGTAAAAATCATTTTTAGCAAAACTGTGCAACTGTTTCTCGGAATCTGCACTCGTTCAGGAATAAAAATATTACTATCGTGAAACCAGTAGAAATGATGAATCATGGACTTAGAGCCCACGACTTTTGGAGAAAAGAATTCTGTAGCAATTTGTTTCAATGCAATATGTGCAACTCTGCTTCATGGTCTGTGATTGGCTGTTAACTCTCGGCGTCTCGGGTTCTACCCGCACATCACAGCAGGCGTGTGGTATCGCAGTAACCTTGTTCCTGTTGGCACAGTCAAATGAGCCACGTCTGTGCAATAATACGTTCTGCCAATAACCATGAAGCAAAGCTGTAGGTGTGCACGTGACACTGAAACAAACTGTTACAGAATTCTTTTCACAAAAAATCGTGGGCTCTAATCATGGTCTTAAGAGTGAATGATTGTCACCATCTTGAATTTTTAATATTTTGTGTCATAACTTTTCTCCTGGGTGAATTTGTGGAACTTTAACCTAACTAAGGAATAGAGTACTTACTGATAGGATTTTAGATCCCGTAAATAGAACTGCAGTTAGAATATTCGTATTGCTTTCTTAACTGCAATTCGATCTGTTACAACAGTACCAGAAAATAAAAGATTTGTGGTGTATAAACTTATGTCAACATGTATTCTATCCCGTAGTTAGGTTAAAGTTCCAAAAATTTACCCAGAAAAAATATTATGACACAAAAATACAAAAATTCAAGATGGTGACTATCACTCATTCATAAACACAGTGGCCGATCAAAGGATTTAGACGACACGAGAGCAGTGCCGAGAAACAGCGCATGCGCGGTGCACGGGGGAAAGCCTCGAGCTCTCAGAAACACCCCCAAGCAGTCGGAATGTTGTGGCGGTCTTGGTGCCCGCGCGACAATTTACACTCTGGTGCTGGTTTCATTCGTTTCAAAACACACACGTAGTCATACGCGAGAAAAGGCGAGTTGTCATACAAAACGTGACACGTCTCAAGAATTTTCCTTGAGACTATGGAACTTTTTTTTACTATTGAGTATATGAAGAATGCATGCGTCTGAATATTACGTTCTTCTAGCACAGATATAGGTTCGGCCAAATTCACCTGCCACGTTAAATTAATCAGAAAATACATACTTGCAAAAAGTACACGATATCTTTGTAGAGCTAAAACTATATATTTGTCTCACGGTAAACTTAAACATTTTGAAGGTTCTTCCTCAGTTCCTTCGATGTGCCAAGTGTGTGTACCTTTCATTCCCATGTCATTACATGTGTTTTCATACAGTTAATTACTGAGGAATAACCAACGAGCTATATAGTAAACATAGAGGGGCGGAAACAGCAATCTCCAAGGCTCTGAGGTGAAGCCCAATTGAACGTGGTATTTTGACTCTAGATAAAACGGCGATGTCTTATATCCGGTCAAAATACGAGAGCGATTATGCTAATTTAAACATTATTACTGTATAATATAATATATTACAATAATTACTGACATTTTTTCCTGTGTTTAGCGGGAATATAGTGGAGCTATAAAGTAACGGATTTTATGCGAACATATGACGGATTTTCAACATAATGTAGGCCACACTGCTGTTCGCCATGTTTTCCAGGGTCAAAACAGCCGTTCAATTGGGCTTCACTTTGGAAGCGTTTCCGCCCCTCTATGTTATCAATATAGCTCGTTGGGAATAACATAAAGCTCTGCTTAACGGTGACTTATACTTTAGCCAATTGATTTTTAATAGTTTGTAAGCTGTATACCTGAAAATCAATAAATTAAAACAATAATTCGTCATTTTAGTTGTCTAGCAAGTAGAAGCATGTAAATGCTTACGGCTTCCCAATCACAAGAATACGAAACTTCAATGCCTCCATATGCTCTATATAAAATGCAGTCCTTTTCTCGTTTCTACGAGATTTTCTGCCGCGAGTAGCAAAAGAAAATTAATAATACTGAATATTAAGTTGTGTTGTGTATCCCTTAATGAACTATAAAAATCGCCAACAACGAACTTCTGTAAGTAAAAGCGATAAGCTGGTTTTGGTTATTTTTATTTTCTAAAATTCACGTTGCAGATGGAAAAATTAATAGCAGTTGGACGTGATATTTTCCCCTGATACTTCGGTGGTAAGTATAGAGCACTCAGTGCTTTTATATGACTGAATGTTCACGTAACACATAGTTTGACTGCCTAGAAAAACAGTGGTATTAAATGTCCTGTAAATTGATGTACCGCAACGTAATGCACAACGGGCAGAGACCAGAATTTTTTGCGAAAAGATTTTTGCTCCATTATGTTTCAATACCTTGCGTGCACATCTGCAGCTGTACTTCATTGTTATTGGCTGTGCTTATTTATGCAGAGTCGTATTTCATTTGATCATACCAATCAGAACCAATTTAACAGCGACACCACACGTCTGCGGTTTGCGGGTTTGTAGGTGCGCACGTAAGGCACTAAAACAAAGTGGGGCAAAAATATTTTCGCGAAACCTTCCTGTCCATATACATAGGTACAGGAAAATTTCGCGAATTCAATGACCTGCAAGTTAGAATCAACTACACTATACATACTCAAGTCCCGACCATTTGTCCAATAGCTACTACTCACTGGAACAACAGACAATGAACGAATAGACGAGGCTTGAGTATGCATAGGACAATGGAATCTAGCCTGCAGGTCATCAATCCGCGAATTTTTCCTCTCTCTCTCTCTCTCTCTCTCTATATATATATATATATATATATATATATATATATATATATATATATAAACACACACACATACACACAGGATATCCCGGGAGGAAAGGGTGTTAGTACCGGTCATTGTGATCAAAAAAAGTTCATATAAACATGGGGTTCATATGGGACGGTTGTCGAGTTATCTCCATCCAATTGAATGTAAATGTAAACATTGATAAGCTCTAAAATTGCTGTTATTGTCTTATTTCCAATTATGTTTCTCCTTGCAGTAACAGGTTATGTCACAATCAAGGAGGCAACGCATTGCCATGGAAACGTGTTTATATTCGTAGCTAACCGACTATCGTGGTCTGCTAATTTGAACGTTGTGCTTGACATGACATGAAACAAAATGGTTATGTATTGTAATCTTGTTATTACAGCTATGAAATTATATAGTGTGTTATTAATTGTATATTACAATTTCCTTGTAACATAAACCAGGAATATAACTGCAAATAAAACAACAGTAATTTTAGAGCTTAGCAATGTTTACATTCAAATGGGGCTATCTCGATAACCGTTCCATATTGACCCCATGTTCATAGAACTTTTGTGGTCACAATGACCAGTCCCCCAGATTATTGTCGTTTCCTCCCGGGACATATTTGTCGCGCGGCAGCTAAACTAGTGTTCGCAGTTCGCAATAACGAGAGTTTTTAGTGTCACATCTCGCCTGTCGTATCGCTGCTGTGTGACTCCGGCATGAACCTGCAGAACCAGGCTAAACAAATGTTGAAGGCGGGAGAGCGTTATTATTATTATTTTTACTGTCGTTGTGATGCGCAGAACCATGACCGGCGTCACGGTCGGTTCCCGGAACAAATAGCTCCAGCCCTCAGGACAGACGCGACTGAAGACGCTCCTGGCTCGCCTGCAGGCACTCGCAATATTCGAATAAGGGAAACAAAACCATGCCGAAGATGTTCTAAGTATGCGGTTTACTATTTTGTAACTGCTACAATTTAAAAATAATAGTAACTCCGCTCACCTTATTTCATTTGTTTATTACTTTTCCCAGGGTTTACATTATAAAGTAAATAAAGATTGCTGGAGCCATGCTTTAGGATTGTGAGCGAAGGAAGTTTTTCATAAATTTATAAAAAAAATACGTTTTGATAAATTGTTGATCATTTTACTGTAAACACTGGAAAAAAGAGGGAGGGAAGTGGGTGGAGTTTGAACCCGACCCCCCTGATTGCAGCGCCAATGACGCACAACACTCTCGGTAACTTGGTGAACTGGATCCAAACAACGAGGGGGTCAAGTTTCCAGGCGAGCGTCCAGACCTGTTATTCTGCGGCCGTGGACTTCACCAATAAGTATAAGGAAATTGTGTCATCATACGTCTGCGAATTGCCAGAAGAAACCCAAAACAAGCGAGAATTAAAACAGCCAATCACTGACCGCGTAGCAGAGCTGCAGATGTGCACATAAGGCACGGAAACAAACATGCTTATACTGGTCTGATCGATTCAAAATTTAGTCTCCTGTGAGTCGGGGTTTTTTTAATATTACCGTTACGTAAATATATATGTAAACTTGTTCGCGTTTTAACTAGGGACTGTTTTTTTTTTTTTTTTTTTTTGCTCAAGCTAGAATTCTCACAAATGCACGTTCATATCACTTTTGTAATTAGCTATTGACTTATTTGGCACATACTGGATGACGCTCAGTCAATAACTAAGAGGCAACGAGCTGCACGCCCAGTAACGTGGCGTGAGTGTTGCCAACCTTGAAATAAAAAAAAAACACCGGGTAAGAGAAAAATGTAAGCCTATAGTTTAAATAGCAGCAATGTATTTCTTCCTAAACTATAGAAATGTCTAACCGATTTATACAAATATCTACCTACGTGTAATAAAAAAGAATGAGACAACCGTAAACGTACCAATTTGAAACTTTTGTTTCAAAGAACAAAAAAAATAATAATTCAAACAGTAGTTCGAAAAACATTCATTTTAGACAAGAATGGAAACTTAACTTGTAATCAGGCATTTTTAAGCAAATAAAATTTGAAGAAATACGAGAAGTCGCTTCCATTTCTGAAGTGTAACCCATGCACACGCTAAATTTCGCCAATTATCGTCGGTTGCAAATGAGAGCAGTAAGAGTATGATCGTAAAAACTTTAAGAAATAAAAAAATATGCCTGCCAGTTCGTTCCAACATTCTCGAAGATACTAAATTCACTGAAATATATATACAATGTTGCAGACGTGAAGTAACCCAGCCATTTCAGAGAACTCATAAAATGAGACATAAAGTTTGATGCCGCAGTTCATAAAATCTTCGTGGTTTTGGTATCTACACGTGTGTGCGAACTGGTTTCTTCAACGAGCGTCTACCGTCCCATAACATTTTCACTCCTCCTGAATATGTGTTGGTCAATCGGGAAGCTTTCTTGTTTACCCGATGAATCTAATTAGTGGTTATGTATTGATCATGTGTATATATTTTTGGATTCACTTCCTGCTTTGAAATGTGTACACACAAACGCACGCGCTGTCATATTAGCCTACACTGTGTAATTTTTTCTCCGTCGATTTACGGAATTTCCGGTAAAAGTTTCTCCGGATACTTCCGTGAATTCACGGAAACGTATTTCCTAACCCAACAGAAGTTTCCGTAAAACAGTTTCATCACACGGAACTGAACCATACTTATTATGCTATAATTGCATTTCTACAGATTTGCATGTTTGCCGGTGATGTTACTAAAATATATTCGAAATATTTACAGCTCTCTAGCCCATAATTTTACGATTGTTTCCGTACAAGTGTCCGCAGACTTACGAACATTTTACGTTCAGTCCGTAAAGTATATTTACTACAAACATTTATGTATTTTATTTTTACGGGCATTATTCCCGTTCATTAACGATATATTTCCGTTAAAATTTATACCGGTGTAGGCCTACATGAATGTATTTTAAGTGATACCGAATGTCAGTGGAATTTTTTAGTAGGTTACTAAGGAGTACTAAACAACAGTTGTTAAAAAAAATCTCACAAACATTAGTTGGCACTGTTAAAAATAATTTGTTTTACGAAGAAGTGCTGGTAAAAAAATTCTCCAGACGTTTCTGTTAATTTACGGAAAGCAACTAGCTTCACTTATGGAAAACTTGCATATTTACAAGACTTCTTTAGGATGCAGGCACAATAACTCGTAAGGTTATATTTTTTAGTTTCTTCTCGTAGTTTTACATATGCTTAATTAATGAAACAAAATTATGTACGACTGTGTTACAAAATAATGTTTCTGTTAATTAAACAGATATTTTCGTAAATTTATCCGGAAATTCACTAAAATTATTAACAGTGAGGCCTACCGCTATCTAAGAAGTTCAATTGCTATTTACATCACAGTGTGTTAATACTAAAATATAAAACACCATTATTCAATATTTGTCTCTTGGTGTTCAAGTATTATATTGATTGATTTGATTACTAAGATAAAATTGTTATTTTATACTTATTCTACGCGATATTCTGTACTTATGTACCACATTAGGTAAAGATGAACTCGCTTTAATTATGCTAACGGGGGAAAATCATGTAAGCAATAACCTACTTCTATATGCACCTACATGTATATACAACTAGTATTTTATTAGCATAATATGTGTGTTTGACACGTCACAACACGACTTTAAATCACCGAGAAGCTTAATTTCGACTTGTCATTGTTTCTAAACATTTACTACATCTCGACATCTGAGAAGGTCTTGTGTTTGGCTATCCCTGGTGTCGGTCTCCGTTACGAATCAACTATTGATACTGTGTCAGTCTTAGATAATTATTTTAAAAATTCAGTTTAATGTGTAATCCTTCCGCCAATAATATAAAAACATCTAAAAATACACTGCATTACAAAATTTAGCTTGGCATACTTCGAATACTACTAAAATATGACATTACTCATCAAAGTTCCAAAACTTTTTTGCAAAGGAAAAAACAACGTTTCGTAAGGTTAACCGCCAAATTACAAAAATCCCTTAAAATTTCATCTATACACTTCTTTAAGTATACTTACACCTTTGTTTCAAACGTGAAAGATTAAAAAATAATAGAAATTGAAATTGGCACATTTTATTACAGAAACTAGCAAAATGGTAATGTATCCGTATATCTGACCATTTAACTGGTGTCATTTCACTGGTACAATGATTGTCATGATTAGCACAATAACGATGCTCATCTTCAATTACAGAGAAAGACTTATTACTGTTGTGTGTTGGCCTGGTAGCAGGCAAGTTACATCATGCTAGGTGGACAAACAGCTCGACGATTCAACCAGTCATGGATTTTACAGAGGTGCTGTGATACGCCCAAGATGTCATCATCATGACGCCTTTGCGTACATGACTCTTGGCAGGTATGAACGAAGTAATATCTATTTTAAGACCTCTGGTCATCAGGTTGCACCACCGATTGACGTCACTAAATGGGCTGTATAAAAGCCCCCAAACTGCGAAACAGAGTCAGTAAGTCTTGAAGAGACTTTGGGAGTCAAGTCTTGAAGAATCTTGTAGAGTCTTGTGAAGTCCCATGTGAGTGTGATGTGAGACCCGAGTGTGGTGTGGGTTGGCGTCGGCGCCACTGAGACGACGACGGAAGTTGTGCGAGATGACGAGCTATGAAGAAGACAACACTTGGGGTGTTGTGTCGGCGCGGCTGAGCTGACGAGGTGCGGCATCTCGGGGGCGGCAACACGGCGGCGGCAGTCGACAACGATGCTGAGTAACATCAGCGGGCTGCAGAAGGGGCAGATTGACGGCAGCAGTGAAGAAGGTGTCAGTGTGCTACAGAAAGGATGTGAGCTGTGGAGATCAACCCTGGAGGCGTCGTATCGGCGAGAGCAGTCACTGGCAACTGAGGAGAGTTCGCTATTGGTCGTACAGGAAGAAGGTGCCAAGCTTGTGGAGAGAGACTGGTGAAGACATCTTGGTGATGTCAGAGTCTACTGTGAGGTTACAGGCACATGCTTTTGGAGCAGTATTGGGCGGAACAAGAGTACAGACAATGGTGCACTCGGGGTGCTGCGCAGCACATGGTGAGCCATCACTACGTCAGGCTGTTAAGGTTAGACATTTTCACTATTTGAGATACTGATGATTGGATATATTACTGAAGTTTAATTGTGATTTGTAGTCTTTAATTAATTCATGGTAAACATTGTTGTTCTTTAGTTGTTAAAATTAAATAATTTCTGTGTCGCAGTAGTAATTAATTGCACAATTAAGGGTGTTGTGAAAGTTACAGTTGATTGCTGTTTTGTGTATTTTAGTAAGCTTTGTTAGCTGGTAAATCAATATCTTAATTCAACTCTTTTATTTATAATTACAAGACTTCAATCCCAAAGAACTCAGAATTGCCCACATGTAAATTTTGCTAAACTTGTAACATTATTTAAATGTTAATTTTTCGATGTATTATGTCTTGCCAGTAGCTTTATACCTAAGTAATTATGTTAGCCAGGTACATCAATAAAATATTTGTGTATGTAACCAACGGTCTGAAATCAAATGAAAAGACACCTAGTTGTAAGTTACTTCTATTATCAACAAACATAAGATAACATCATCTTGTTTCCAAACATTTTAATGCGCAACATATGTGTCTCTGGAAAAATTCTGGTACCACTTGTTTGAATGGTTATAACATGGGGAGAGAAATTGTATGCATGTATCTGTACACGTATTTGTAAACTTCAATTCCAATGATTGAAATTTTAACAGACTCGTCAGTCATGTCCCCGAACTTATCGGAAGAGCGAAGATATTGTCGGGAACTAGGTGCTCGCTTTTCCCTATGCTCTCAACTTGAACGTTCTGACCGGTTATAATAAAAGCCATCAAACAGAGAGCTCTTGACCAAGAAGAAACCCGATAGCTGTGTAACAAGTTGCTTGTAGCGAGCTCGATGACTCACCATTAGGGACAGGAAAATTTCACGAATCCAATGACCTACATGTTACACTGTAAAAAAAAATAAATTGTACTTTTACAAAGAAAATTTTTGGAAACCCAGTTGCCAAAGAAATTCCTTGTAAAATTACAATGGTTGTCCTTGCAATAAAATACAAAGTATATGTTTGTAAAATTACTAGGAATAGCTATGTATGTAGTTGTACTTTCAAAGAGGGAAAAAAAATTCGAATGCTTATTGTAGGCCTACTTCATAAATAACACTGAACTTATTTATCAAATAACTTTGAATAAAGGACATTTACATGAAATTATTTTGAAAATAAAAAAATTCGAAGGTGTTTAGTTTTGAACCACTCTCCCCGCACTTAAAAATCTACGCATTTTGCCCCTAGCTCACTGTGACCACTGTACTAATGAATCCTACAGTTCAATAATATTCCTTTCTTTCAAAGAACGCAATTAATACAAACATTCACTTTATTCTAAAAAAGTGCTTTCCAGAATTTGTGATCTTTGCATAAGTAATTTCCGGCGAACCTATTGTTTTGGTAGACTACACGTTTTTTCTAAGTTTTTTTCAAACAAAATACTTTTAACATTATAAACTTATAATTTTACAAAGAAAAATTTTCAACATTTACGAAAGTTTGTACAACTACAAAGAAGTGCCTTGCCATATTTTACCAAAAATATCTACAATGCAGGGTCTGTCGGTATATACCTAGGTACAACGAATTCCTTTGTAGTATTACGAAGCTTACCTTTATAATTTTGTAAACTAATGGTTTCACTAAGAAAATCTTTGTAAACTATACAATTTTTTTTAGATTGTTGAATTAACTATCCTATGCATACTCGAGCCCCGACCATTAGACAACTAGCTGTTACTAAGTCTAGTCTGCAGGTCATTGAATTCGCGCAATGTTTCAGTCCCTACTCATCATTAGCCGGGTCATTAGCAGAGGCCTGCAAATATCGCGTTATTATTTGTAAGCACGCTGGACTGCAAGTTACTGTGCGTTCATATGACTTCTGATGTTAGTCGACAGTTTGTGTGGCCCGCCTGAAGGACTTATATCAACCAATGATATTATGCCCGCTTCGCTGTAATGTTGGCACACAAAGATACAAATGATGCTGCCAATAGCATCAATCAGTACGTTCGGGTGAATGTAGGCCCAGAGAATTGTAGCCAGTTGCCAAATGATAATGTGGCATTTTCACGTGTCTATGGTGGGATGAGTATGCGATACTAGCTAGCCTATCTGGAACGCGATATACGTGTGTTCGAAGGAATTATTTGTAATATTTTATGCGCGAAATGAGTAACCGCGTGCGTACACACACACACACACACGAGAACACTAAAGAACTAAACAACATTAAAGAAAATAAAACAAGTTAAATTTGACAGGTTTCATTTAAACGAAGCTATCTCAACAACCGTCACATATTGACAACGATGTTACGGATACCACCGCAGTGCTCGCCAGGCAGGCGAAACTGCAAGCGCGGAGCAGTGTTATGACAACACTCCGAGGTTATCCTCATAATTGAGAGCAGGCTAAATATAACGAGGGGCAGGACTAACGTGGTGGTTGTTCATCGGACCGACAGTTGGGGCACCTCCAGGTCGGCTAGGACGCCGTCCCCCTGCTGACCAACTCCGTCATCCGAGGACCGGACGTCTGGGACTCCGCTCGTGACCCGAGGAGGTCACGACAGTGCTCACGTGCGATAACGTCAGAGTGTCGACGGCGCCAATACTCCGTGGTACGCCGCTTGGAACTGGGTTCGAATGTATTTCAATTAAAGCTCCCTTATATTCAGGTCTTACGCCAAGGTTGTAGGACGCCAGCTGTAAAGCGGTATAGTGTAATTTCAGTGCAAATTAAAGTGTCTTCTAGTCAGTATTGTGGCGTCTGATAATTATCTTTAATCCCTGGTAACAGTATTTAGGAGTCACAGTAGAGTGGTGGAGACTGTATTAGCCTCCAGTCTGAGCACGCCAGTCTTATGTTCACCCCGAGAACCACTTGGAATAGAGATCCACTTTAAAGGGTGAAACAACATGTTCATCTGAACTTTACTGATCACAAAGACCAGTATTATCACGTCCTAGAATATTACTCTTTCCTCTTGAATCATCATGTATGTATGTGTGTGTGTATATATATGTGTGTGTGTGTGTGTGTGTGAGAGTGTGTTGGTGTGTGTGTATGTGTGTGTGTTTAGAATATTTTTTTAATATTAGCAGTGCTAGCAGGTCTAAGTCGCGTTCGCAATTTAAAAATTAGTAACTAGACAATTACTTGTAAATTAATACATATTTATTTTTATACGTCAATATCTAAACACTAGCAACTTAGTTATTTTTAGCTACACACACATACACAGGTTATAGACAATTTTTTGAAACATCTCGCACACTCACTCGCAGAGTCAATGCATCGTAAGTACGGCCTGGGCTAGCAATGGCCGAGCAGTCTGGCACCGTGCCCTCCCTCGCGCCGCCAATAAACTTGCCGCTACTGCGGAAGGCGTGGGAAAAAAAAAAGGACGCGGGCGCACACACGCACAGGGGACAGGTTGCGCAGCTGCCGGGTTGCCGGGCATGGGAGGGGTGCAGGAGGCAGGAAGCGGATGTGCAGCAGCTATTCCGGTACGCCGACTACTCTACTCGCGTGACCACCTGCAACAATGTCCTCAGTTCCCCCTCCCTTCTTCTTCACACGCAAAACAGCCACACACACACACACACACATATGACAAGCATCACGCACCACGCACTACGTAGACCGTTCGCAATAAAGAGAGCATTGTTGTAAATTTTCTTTTAAGATATAATGCATTCATCTTACATGAAGAACCACTGCGAACGTTTCACCACCCTGAAAACTAATCACCTTTGGCCCCAATAAAATACAGTTATTGGTCACTACAGATGTCCAAGAGTGCTCAGTTTGAAGCTTCCCAACTTTAGCGGATGAAAAAGCTTTACTTGAGAAACGGTTCTTAAAATGACAGGTAATTACCAACACCAGATTACGCAATACGTCAGACTCCGTAATACGCAATGGATGCCTGTTATGTATGTTCTCGTCGTATTCATTGATTTAAACTTTTAAAAGGAACAAAAACTGGGTCCGACATACGATCATCTACAAAAAGATAACACATTCCTGAAGATGACGAAATTGTTCTTCCGCTGCAGCACGCATGCTGCAAATACTTTTCAAAGCATTTCAGCGTAGCCAACTTTTTCCGACTAATGTATCTGAAATTCAATACGCAGGGATGGTGATTTATCGCGTGACTGTTTACTAGGCTTCAACACCCAACGGTTTTCTTTTGTTACTACTGGAGTCCCTATTTGACTGAACGTCTGTGATGTGATTAGTCTGTGAACAGCTGCACCGTATCCACCCAGCCATCGGCTCGTCGTACAAGCCGCAGAACGTTACACTGATTTGGAGAAAACGCTGGCAGTATTGGTTCTTGCGATTTTCCACCATCTCTATCATACGTAGTTAGTAGAGCCGTTGAATTATGCAACATTCGTTATGCCTATTCGTCCATTGTCTGCTGTTCGTATGAGTAGAAGCTAGTGGACAAATAGTCAAGGCGTGAGTATGCATAGGATATTTGATTCTAACATGCAGGTCATTGAATTATCGAAAATTTCCTGTCCCTACATATAGGCTTGTCAGGATAAACCGAGCACTGCTTACAATTTTCTGTGGGTCAATATTAGAGTTACGACGATTTCGCGGATTCACCGGCGATTATTCATTTGCGTATAACATTACAAGCGGGTAGCAAGCAATAGTGGCACGAATTATTTCCTTATTTGCTGCTGACTTTCTGTAGTAAAGACGTTTCGTGATTGCTGCCAGCTACAATAATCACAGACTTGTCATTGAAGTTCAACCTGACCTGGAATGTATTTGACGTATCTCTAGCCATTGTAATTCCATCTTTACTATTTTAAATACGAAAACTCCCACGTAACTAAAAACTACTGTAAACATTTCACAAATCTCAATCATTTATTTCTACTGCCTCAATTAATACACGTTGTTGATTATTATTAGAGATGATGGTTTATCGCGGGAAAACTTGACTATTTGCTAGGCTTCAACGTACGTTCAGCTTATCAAAAGATTACTGGCTTTTCCTTGTACGCGAAGCTACTGCCCTATTTGACTAAGCCAATAAGAATACCGCTATTTTAATATTTGATGCACGTTATTGGTCTATAGACAGCTACGTTGTGTCAGTGTTTTCA
>PNEQ01079796.1:0-23980 GCA_003012365.1 Medauroidea extradentata | reverse complement strand
TAAGTGTCGGGTAGTGTTCACTTTAAAATGAACCATCTATACGGTCTCATTCAGATAGGCCACTTACGAGAAGCCTGCGGGCTAGCTCAGTGTCTTCCGCATTGCGATGAGGTGGCAGGCAGCTTGGCAGTCGTACCAGTGCCGCCTTTATCGCTCCTGGCCCTCAGACGCGGGTAAAAAACCCTCCACGTTGGCAAAGGGTTCTTTTGTGAGTGTGTGGGGCGAAAATGATTAGACGCTACGAGCGACGTCAGCTGGCACATGTATTGTGATATCGCCTCTACGCCTAGTGTCGTAAATACGCGCCGTAACGATAGTACTGTAGAACTTGACGCGATGACACGACTGAACCCGCCAGTGTAGGACAATTCAATGTGGTTTAATGACCTCAATTTCAAACGAATGAGAAACAACTGTCTGGAAAAGTCGATTGTAACCAAGTTTGAGGACTTCAAAATAATGGTTTCAATGTGCGTGGTGTCTTAAAAGTCATTTTCGTAAGTAGTCTGAAGTGCGATTTTTTTTTTCGAAGATAAGCATCGTGGACGCACGTTTCCTAGTCTTTTAGAAAGAACGTTAGCTCCGAACACGAAGCATGAAGTTCGAGCGTCAGCCAGGCGGTCATTTTAAGGATGTTAAAACGGCAAAAATTAAAAATTTCATGTTTGCACGGCATAATGTTCGTTTTATAGACGTTACTTGTAACTACATTTTCCACGTATAATTTTTTTATAACATTCATAGTTTTCCCATAGCGACACGACAAAGTCAAAATATGCAAGTTACGGGATTATCGGAATAACAAAAAAACCAAGTGACTTACTCGAATTAAGTAATTTACACATAAATGAGATATTATGTGTCATATGTAGAGGTACGTAAATTTCGCAGATACATTCCAGATCAGATTGAACGCCAATTATGTATACTTCATTGTTATGTCTGTGACTTGCTGGCGGCTGTTACGAAACGCGTTTGACTATTGAAAGCCAGTAGTAAATGAGGAAATAATGCGAAGGGCTTACGCTTGCTACCTGCTTGTACGATTATAAGCCAATAGATAATCGATTGTGGCCAGTGGGTGTATAGGACTGACAAGTCTAGGCTGCTGCCAGATGAATCCGCGAAATTTACGTACCTCTAGTCATATGCTAATATATTTTTCAACGCAATGAAATTCCTTTGTACTTTTTTTTAAAAAAATCTGAAAATGATGCCAATTTACTTTATTTACGGGCAATTTGTAAAATGACGAAAGGACATCGTCATGTGTTTTTAAATTTTAGCATATTGCTTATAATATCTAATTTTAGCGTAAATTATTTCATTCGGGCAAGTCACGTGTTTTTATATTATTAGGCTACTATATCCATGTAACTTGCAAATTCTGACCTCGACACGCCGTTATGGATAAACTATGAGAGCTAAAAATGTTTACAAGTGGAAAATGTAGTCACAAGTAACGTCTATAAAACGAACACTATGCCAAGCAAATATAAAATTATGCATTTTGGCCACGTGAGCACCCTTAAGGTAGCCGTCTGGGTGAGCGTATTTAGCGAGTTTGAGACCTATAAGTGAGGATGCGATAAGGACGACACAGCATGTGCATCGCGCCTTCCTCTAGCCTCTAGGCGTAAGTCACTGATCTGGCGTGCAGTCTTCTATAAAATACATTCAGTGATGTCCCTATTATTTTATGATGTAATATTAAAGATAAAACTGTATTGCATGCACCTATAGTTTTAAAAAAAAATTCTACGTCAAGGTTTTCACAACTAAAAAAGGACAAAAAAAACACCCATTTTCGCGATTTCCGATTGCGTAAAAATAAAATTCAAAGATATATGGAGAACCCGAAATGGGTACACAAGTGTGTAACATTTTCTGACTGCTATTCCTAAACCTATAGGCTATAACTTAGGCATGCTAAGCATTTTTCGAATAATCTTGCAACGGCCGTAGATCTGCACACCGCTCGGCGATAAAATCATAATTTTATATTTTTATGAAATATTATTAGTTTTGTAGACTATACTTGCGAGTACGTTTTACTATTACAAAACGATTTTAGCTCTCATAGTTTTCTCATAACAGGATGACAAAGTCAAAATTAGCTTGTTACACTGCCATATAAATATTGAAGAACAACTGACCTACTCAAACAATATAATTCACTGCGAACTTACATCCCATGAGCTATGCAATAAAACATTAAAAACCCACAACGTAACATTTTAAATTTAAAAAAAATCGCAAAAGTACAGAAAAAAAAAAGGAATTCAGCAACTAAAAAAACCCGTTCGCAGGAATTTTTTAAATGTTTCATTACGTAGCCCATAGTAAGTTATTTCACTGTGAATTATTTCACATACGTAAGTCAATTTGTTTTAATTATTTGCAAGACAGCAGAACATGCAAATTTTGACTTTGACGTACCGTTATGAGAAAACTACGCCAGATAAAATTGTTTAATAAGAGGAAACAGAACTCACAAGTATCGTCTACAAAACTAATGCTGTTTCATATAATTATAAAAGTATGACTTTATCGCACTTGAACTCCCTGAACCTTCCTGGAGCGAAGAACCGTTTGGTGACAGCAAACCGGTTACTTCACGCTTGGCAACTAGCGTGTCACTGACCACATACATGTACCTGATGTTACTGATAACTACAATGAGCGATCACAACTTCGATACGTTAACTAGCGAGGCCAGCAAACAGGAAAAAACATATTCTTAACACCTACTTATATTAATCACTGCGTCCCAGTGATGTCAACCGATACAGCTGTCCGCTAGTCGTTATGTTATGTAGTTTATGAAAATAAAATAGCTACGTCTAAGCTTTGTCGATTGTCAACACAGTAAAACCAGTTTTATTTGCGGTAAATAAAATAATTATTTGAGGAAGTTTAGTTTTTAGTGAAGTAATCTTTGTAGCAAATCAATTAGGTATTTTTACGTAAGGCTTGTCTTAAGACATGGCATCACCAGGTTAGTTGGAATTCTGTTTTTTATTGTTAGGGTGTTTAGAAACACAAATTTAAAAATCACGGTCTTTCTTAAGTCGATTTTAAAATGTATCTATCATTATCGCGCTCTAGTAAAATACATTACCTTACTCATAAATACATAACAACTGAACAATATTTTGACGCCATTACTTATACGTTATTTTTAAATTAAGAATATATCACCACATATTCAGTGTCACCGTGTAATGTGCACGCAAAAATTTGTGACTGATAACGACGGCATTTGTATAATGATTAAGCTCTATAATATTTTTTTGTTAAGTTCAATCAAAATATTGTCGTGATTTATAAATGGGAAATTCGACATGTAGAGTTGAACCCCTCCTTAAGAGGGTACATAAATAAGCGGTGGGTTCTTCAATTGAGATATACACTTTCTTGAAAGTCAATATAGAAAAACTACAAAACCACAATCCTTGATAAATATATTTACCAACTTTATGAGCAAACATTTACTTTGAATGATGCATTTGTTGAAAATGATCCCTTGCGCTGCAATTAAAGGTAGGAGATTTCGGCGTCAGAGATTGTTCTTCAGATATATACGTTACTTGGGAAAAATATTTGCTCAGAAAGTTTGTAATGGTATTACAGATACGTTTTAGCTTACGTATTTAATTAATTGTGTTTTTCTTGTATTTATGTAATTTTATATCTACAGTGTTATTTTGAACATAAATTGATTTTAAATTATAAACACTGCCTCAAATAATGTTTTAATAACCTAAATTGTGTAATTTCAATATTTTATTTATTTTATTGAGGATACCCTATTTAAGATATAATGTGTCAGTAATTTCAGTAGTTTATGCATCATTTAGCATTTATTTTACTCCTATTTCTATAGACAGAAGTTTAAAACCTCCTAGGCAACAGTGCTTTAAAATAGACCCTTTTAAACTATTGTATTGTTGCAATAGTTTTTCTTCTCTATCTCCCCTTCGAACCAGCAAGATGTCACGGCAGACAGGTCTGCAAGAACTTATCTTTATCTGTCGCCATCGTAATTTACGAAGCTCCAGGGAGAGAGCTTCGAGTAGTAAATCAACCTACAAAAGTTTGGCCATATTAAGAAGAGGCAAATTTTTTTATTAGTTTTTTTTAAATTAATAGCTTTGTGGTGAGCTTCAAGTCAGCGACTGCGAGACTGTAAGATCGACACATTCATCTTTATTTATTTGACTCTGTTATGTGATGTGTGACATAACACAGAACCCCAGGTTAACTCAGTCAGTTATGTAAAGAGACCTACTAGACTGTTTTATTTATGTCAAGCTTTGTTTTTTTCAGCAGGTATGTTAGACGGGAATTGTGTTATATATTGATTTTAAAGATATTTTTTTTAATAGTTGTGAAGTGTGGTATAGAGTGCGCCATACACTAAGACTTTGGGCTAGGAGAAACTGATTCTGAGAAAAGCTCAGAATATATAGCTGAACTGTTGCATAAAGAATGTGTAGTGAACGGACATGTTAAAGATAGTTCCAGTATTTTCGGCGATGATTTTGCAATCACGATGCCAGAGATGTTGCGATGGAGCTAATGTGAGGCTTCAGTAGCTGAGGATCAACGAGGGAGCACCATATTTTCAGGTTTTCCACTTCAAAGGAAGGTGACTGGTGTCATCACTATTTCCAGCTACCAAGTCCCAGCCAGCTCTATAATTCTTTGCAATGCAGCCGACTGGAAAGTAAATGAACCATCAGTTCATTTATATTCATTTGTTTTATTTTATTTTAACTATATTTGTCTAATAACAGTAATTTGTAAATGGGCAGCTATTTAAGGGTTGCTAAGAACACCCACACGAGCCCGACCTTTAACGTAACAAGGCTGATATTTTCTTAAGTATTTTTTTGTTTGTCCTGTTCACACACAAACCCCTTTTAACCGCTCCTGGGTACTTGGTGGGTGAAGGTGCACGAGGTACATATTACAGGTGTAAACACAATTCCCGAACCTAGTATAATTGTTTTACTGTATGAGATTTGTGATTTGAACGTAAACATTATAATTCTAATAAAAACAACTGAGATATGTTAAGACCAGACCAAATTTTACCTTAACTTGCTAGAAAATCCATTTAACACAACAAATTATTCACTAAGCTAGTCTGGCGCCCATTCTTTTATTTTATTTTATTAGAGGTGAATTAACATAGTTTGCTTCACGACGTGAGGCTAAAAAGAAAACTGTTAAGATCACAGATGATTATCCGCCACCTGGAATTTTATTTGTTGGAACTGTGTCTGCGAAATTTAGATTTAACATTTGTCGAGAGAATGGTCCGCCTAAATTACGTATTATATTAATTTGTTGTGTTAAAGATTTCTGGAACATTTGTATTTTAATTCAGACTATATATTCCCAACGCCAGAGGTATGAGTTACAGATCTTACGTTTTCTACGACTGTTGAGCCGAGGTTTTCTAAATTACCATTTTTCTAAACCCTGAGATTTTAGCTAAAATAAACCGTCCTGCTTTCACCTACACCACATCGCGAATGAAAGAACCGCCCTCAGAATATGTCAGTAAGCTATGTTTCTGTGTAGTGAAAGGGTATCCTCTAAATTAAGTTGTGTAGGAAATATCATCAGTAAATCTTATGTGTATTAATAAATTTACCTTTTCCAGTATTTAATTTAACATTATTCTTTTAAGTAATAGTTATTACTTACCTGCACGACGTAGTTTGTGTCAACATACACTAACTACAGTTTTCACATTTATTATTTATTTAATAATATTCATACAAGCAGACGTATAAGTAAACACTAAGTAGTAAAGGTGAGGTCAAAAATTACAAGTTGGCAAAAACTATTTTTTTAGGAATGCTGTTTTTTTTATTTTTGCAAATTGGCTTCTAGAAACCTACTATTCTAGACATGTGCTTTTAGCGCTGAATTACGTACCACGCACTCTTCCAGAGACGTTGCGGCAGCGGTGAAGCAATCTGACAACTCGCACCTTTCACTAATATTTCCCACGTGGTCTATACGAAAATTTTTCACACGTGGGAAACATGGCGGACGTTGTCGTTGACCGGCGAGTTTTCTCAGGGCACTCCCGTGTCCTTTTTCTTAGCATTCCATCCCTAAATTGTTGTAAGGCCTAAGGTAATGTCGTAAATTAAGGAACTGGGAACTTCTATAAAACTCAATCTGCAAATTGGAAAGAAAATGTTATTGCATGAAACTAGCATGCCTAACCCAGTATGGTTGTCAGCCTTGGATATGATAAACTGAAGTGTTATGTTGGCAGTACGCCGCTGCTAGTGAACGTTGCTGTGTTGCTTGGAAATTATATTTGCTGATATTTTTGCATACCTGTGACTACAGTGCCTGCTCGATCGTATGAAACTAAAAGGTGTGAAGGGAGAAATTTTACTTTTATTTACTACTGCTTCCAATATCTAGGTATATATTTATTTATTCTCTAAACACTGCATCCAACTCTGTAAAAAAATTCTTTATTATCTGCAACGAAACTTGTATTAGGTAAGCACTGACCATGTGTAACGCAGAAACGTATAGATTTACCACAAAATTCCACGAAAAAGGGCAGAACCTTCCTCAAGTCAACGAACGTTAAGATGGAGTGTTAGCTACTTTTCTTGCATTTCTCAGTTTTCGAGACATAACATTTACTCAAGTTGTATTAAAAATTTTTTCTCTTTGACAGACGTAGGATATATATTTATAAACTACCTGACATAAATAATAATGGCATATTTTATTAATTTGTCATGCAGAATCATTGCAAAGGAATTATAGGTTAAATTTCAAGAATGATTACAAGTCCAGTATAAGATGAACGTATAACACTATTATGATATCCAAAATTCATCGCAAATACCTTCTATGTCTCAACATTGCCACATTTACAAAAAAAAAATATGTAAAAAAGAGTTATTGCAGAAAATCGGTAAATACAATTCAGCAGCTGGGTCTTCCTCTTAAGAGGGAGTGTATTTTAACTTTTTTTAACCATAACATTTATTTAAATTGTATTATCAAAATTTTCTCTTCGACAAAGCATAGGATATATACTTGGTAAACTGATTGACATAAATAATAATGGAATCTTTCACTAACTCGTAATTCAGAATCATTATGCTTTCAAGAATTATCTTGTATGATTCTGAATGACAAATTAATGAAATATTCCATCATTATTTAAATGCTATGACTCAAAAACTGAAAATATAATAAAATTGTTTCACACTCCCCCTTAAATATCGACACTGAAAGGTATATCATATGCCGCATCACGCCAAGCACTGAACTAGCGTTCAAACCTTTCGTAGAACCGTTTTTACTGCGAGGCAATAGTATTTTATTGTTGGGAAAAGTTCATTGCACTGCAGCGCCTGAGTGTAGCATATGACATGTAAGTACTTCTGAGCTACGGTACTTACAAAGGCTGTATTCAGCTACGTTAGAGTATGTTTATAATGCGTAGGTGTCTTCAGACTGGCATTCCGTACTCTCCTGAAGTGTTTTCTTAAATTAGCATACTGAGTGCATACGGGATAGTTTCTTAAAAGAGTATTCGCCCACACGCTGCAAACGTGTTTAAGAGAACGCATCACTTATCGTTAGAGCCACGATTTTATGGCGAAAAGATTTTTGCATCAATTGGTTTCAATGTCTTATGTGAACATCTCCAGCTCATGGTCAGTGATTGTATGTTTGAACTCTCCTGTTCTAGGGTTTCTACTGGTAAATCACAGACGTATGGTACCACAATTGTCGTACTCTGATTGGTGCAGTCAAATGATAGACGTGTCGGAATAAAGACACGCTGCCAATAACCATGAAGCAGAACTGCCGATGTGCACGTCAAACATTGAAACAAAATGGCATAAAAGTTTTTTCGCGACAAAATCGTGGTTCTACTTATCGTTAAAACCTGCAATATCTGCGTTATTGTTTGTAAACAGACTAGACTTCGCTGGTCTGTACATACATCACACAATCTGTAATTCCATTCGCCACGAGTATCTATGTGATGTAAGTTAGTGTGTGATTGCTTTAAGAATGGCTGACCACTCTACCGTTCAACTTTTAACTATTGGAAAGAAGTGTACTCCGTGGCATGACACATTTACAACAAACAGGAAGCTCATGCTCGAGTTTTCAATCGTATGCGAGTTGGAAGCCGAGTGGTGTTTGTTAGGACACGGGGAAACGTTTTTTTTTTCTTTTCGATTTTAACTTAAAAGAATGAAAAGCCGAACAATAAAACAATCTCCACGCCCTGAAAAAGACCACTCGACTTCCAACTCGCATGCGACTGAAAACTCGAGCATAGGCCCCCAGAGGAGACGACGAACTAACATGCAGCCCTTCGGAGTCAGAGTTGGCATAAAATGACGCTAATTTTGCATTACTTCAATTACAACACAAGGAAGTTACTTCCCACACACTACAGACAACAGATGATTTAAATAATGATACATTTGATAGAAACTGTAATAAGTTTACCATTCATAGAAATTAACCTGTATAAAAAAAAAAGAAAAAATAAGGAAAATTTGACATATTCAAAAAATAGCAAACATATGATATGGTGGATATAGGAGTTAGCATGCCATCTATACTCTGTTCCAGGTTCATTCTTCAGTGAGCTGAAACAGGAACGTATAGAGAGATTCAGCAGTGGAGGCACATTTAAATTCAAAACTTTTATTTTATTTCGAGTTAAACGCAACACTTGAAATCAATAGTTAGGCTACTTCTCAAAATATGTTCTCGATATTATAGAACACCTTTGTGTATGAAATTGGTTATGTTGCTCGCCCATCTTTCGACTTAAATTGATTAATAAAATGTATGGCCAAAACAGGCGATAAATAAGGCTTGTCGCAGACAAACCTAGAACCAGAATTAAAAGGAAATTGCTTCGTAACATGGCAGGAACTTAAAAAAATAATTCAGTTGAAATTAATCATAAAATTGATTAAATTTTTTTTAGATACTTTGGTCAAATGTAATTCACGAAAACATACAATAATCTCAAAACCAGCGGACCGATTAAACATCGCCACCTGCAATTTGCACCGACGCAGCGCAACGCAAGTGCAGAGAAAGTTAAACTCTTCTTCTATAGCATTACGTGAGTGTATAATTCCAATGAAGCGCAACCAGGCGCAACGCAGACGCAAATTTTGCGTTGCACCCAACTGGGATAGTATTTTTACTGGACAGCTTGCTTAGATTCCTTCATCTCATCTTTTAACCTCCTACTCGCTGTATGCTAACAACTAACGAAACCTATAACATTACATACTACTTAGCCTACATTTAGCTGTGTGTATTCCATTATGACCGTGCCTATGTAACTGTATTAGCCTATGTTGCACTTACTTATGTAACTGTGCTGAAGACCCATTTTAAGCTTTTATTCCTTTGTATAGTGCTTACATATGCTGTTTTTGTTATCACCTATGTATTTGTGCTTATGCTTGTGCCGCTATTTACCCTAACCTATGTTACCCAGCGTAACCCTGCTTACTCTCTTTCCCTTGTTATCATTGCATCCTCACCACATCCATGTTTATCATCTAGGTACCAACAATTAAAACTGTTCCCTTTATTCCCAACTCCCACTCAAATATGTTTGTTTACTACACCTATTTGACGGTGTGACTACCTACTCTCCAAAATATTAATGTTTTAACATATAGAACTAATCAACCACCATTGATAGTGACTAATCTCTGCTATTGTGTATGTGTATCGTAATTGTCTTCTTGCCACTGCTGTAATTTTGTTTGTTACATATGTATTCCTCTTTGTCCCTTGTATCGTCTGTCTCCAAGTGTACTCCTGTATATAATTTCTCCACCTACAGCAATTCTGCTCAAGGAGATTTATTTTCCTAATGTATACCAAATTTGTAATTTTGTGAGATTGAAAATAAAATTTAAAAAAAAATGCGATATTAAATCGGTTCCCAGGGCGAAGAAAAACAGGTGACTGCTGAACGTCTCTTGACGAATTCTCTCACAAGCGTATTTATGTTGGCTATGCTGAGGAAGAAGCCCGACCATCTCACGAGAATCTTGGTCGCGCACACGCACACACGAGGTTTTACTGTTCTCATCCTATGTGCGTGCTCGGGTAACGTGAGGAACGGGAAGTCATCGTGGGAAAGTTCGCGTGCCAAAGTGCCTACATCATAACTAACAAATATTAATGGTGACGTTCACTTACAACGAGGTAAAAATACACAAAGATTTTGCTTATAAGCGAATGTTCTTTCCGACAGCAGAGGTTTTTTTAATACCATTCCCAACATTGAACTACTAAAAGAACTTAACGCATATTATAAGACTGGCGCATGGAAGCGGCTGTAGCGTGTCATGCGTATTAATATTTACGCGAAACCACTTAACTTATTCATATTATGTTTATCTACGAAAATAACACACACTTGAAACTATGCTTCTACGTTTACGAAAATTCAGCACGCTTGCTAGAAACATGATTTTCGGGCTTCTCAAAATGGCTAAAAACGTTTTTTTTTTTTTTTTTTTTTTTTTACTCCGAAAATGTTACCCGAATTCGTACAGTGCAAAGCGTTGGTCTATACTTCATACTATTCAAAAATAAAATGTTGCGGTCACCGCTTAAAGTCCCGTACAGGAAAAAAGACTACAAGGAAAACCTTGCACGCCAGTTTGGCGCGCTGCGAGTAGAGGCGATATGCTTCTCGTCAAGCGTGGGACTCTGGCTCTTATCGCTACGCTGTTCTCACGCGTCAAAATGTGGAAATCCTACACCGGTGAAGACTCCTCTTAAGGGCCTCGCCTACCACGCGCTTAAAATGCGTTGCAGCGTGTTCTTAATACGTTTTTTTTTAAAGAAACTATTCCACATATGCAAAATGTGTCTATGTACGAAAAGAAAATACACTCCAAACGACTGAAGAGTCGTTTCAAAGCATCACGTCGATTAGAAAAAGTCATTTCAGAGTTCCTCAAAATGGCTAAAAACAGCTTTTTAAACCTGTTACATCTGAAAAATTACTTGCGGAATTCGTGTGAAACTTGTCTAGGAACATGCAATGGACTTTGCTTAGTTAAAACTTTCCACCGATAAAAATATGGGGCCACCACTGAAAGTGTCCGTCAGGCGAGTGTTCTACGATACCACTGCACGCCGTTTCAGTGTCTTGCGGTAGAGGCGATACCGTGCCACAGGAGCCGCTCAACATCGCCCTTCGCGTCATCACTCACACAAACACACGGCCAGTAGGCGGACGCCTTTACATGGAACATTCGTCGTGATCTTTGAATGAGTTTTGGAATGGGAGGTGTATGACAAACTGAAGCGTTTTGTTGAATATACAGCATTATAGCAAATACTGCTGAGAAAACCCACAGTTACACAAAGGGAAAATGAACACAAAAGACGAAGAAACAAACAAAGAAACCAAAAATGGCTGTAGTCAACAAACATACAAATGATTAGAAAATAGGAAACACCCATACTAGCCCCAGATTGAATTTTTTGCTGCCGCCTTTATTTTAAATAAATCTCAGGACATTTGGCAACTACGGCGGCTAGAAAATTACTACAGATAATTAGTAAAAATATACTTCCGGCAATCGCAAATGTTAATTAAGTCAATGAAAATATTCGACATTAATGTTTTTTCAACAAAGAGTCGTATTCTGCGTTCTGTTATGGTAACATTTACGGAGATAATAAAAAAAAAACAGAAGTTGTAGCAAATATCCAATTAAATATAATGGCGATGAACCGTCACCTTAAGCCACATTACGACGGAAGTTAGCGTCGACTTTTTGGATTTATGTATTCATCAACAGAATTCATATTTGAGATTAATTTTTTAAAAATTTAACTCCGTTAAAGCGTAAATTATTAAGTGATAGAATTTATGACTTCACAAGCAATTGTACCCTAGGTCTGTTACGGCATCTGAAACCGTCCAAAGTAGTTAATCAACAATCTACTCCGGATGTATCTACAAGATACTCTAACACAAGTACTTCGTCAACACTACACTTAAATAAACATCAGAGTCTTACCGTGTGCTTTAAAGTGGTCGGAATTGCAATAATGAAACTTTAACACGTTTTATTTTCAAAAACTAAGAAACTTGAGTTGACAGCTTTCCTACCATCCTACTGTTACGGTGCAGCTTCCCGACCTTGTACGTGACGCACCGCTTCCTTACTCGTAGATACAGTGAACAGAATTTTGCAACAATTTATTTCAATGCCTTACGTGCATATCTGCTTCATGACCAGTAATTATATGTGTTTAACTCTCAGCGTCTCGGGGATCTACCCGCAGTTCACAGACGTGTGGTGTCGCAGTAACCCTGTTCAGATTGACACTGTCAAATGATAGACACGTCTGCACTCTTTATTCTACCAATCACCGTAAGGAAGAACTCTAGATTTCTCACAAGTCATTGATAAAGATGATGGTTAGGGAAGGTGATTTATCGTGGGAAAAGTCAACTGTTTGCTAGGCTTCAATGTAATGTATTCATTCCTGACGCCTTTATTTCGTTACTGGCAAGTCACTATTTAACTGGACCAATGCTATCTCTGGTGCACTACTACTGGACTTCTGTGATTCGTCTGTAAACAACTAGACTGTGCCAAATATCCAACGGCCAATAATACACGACGCAGGACGCTACACTGATTTGCAGAATACGTTGGCAGAATACATTCTCGCGATTTTTCACCATCTGTAATGATGGTATATAGCGAAAAATTGTTGTGCCGACATACCCTTGAAAACACTGTGGTTTCTTGCGTCATGTATAATTGGGTGTTATAATTCTGACACAACGTAGCTGTCTGCAGACCAATGACAGGTATTAAATATTACAATAACGGGATTCTTATTGGTTTAATCAAATAGGGCAACAGCTCTACGTACAAGCGAAAACCAATAATCTTCTGGTAAGCTGAACGTACGTTGAAAACCAGCAAACAGTCTAGATTTTTCCGCGATAAACCATCAATCTAGTCATTGAATCAAGATGTTGCACAATTATTTTCACGGAAAATCACTGGCTCTACCAACCCTCTACACACGCCCCAACCACTCTCTCCTCCTGGATCTCGCGAGCCGTTCTCTTTGACGTTAACTGGCCGTTGTCGTTACAGTTACATACCGCAGACAATAACTAGAGCGGATGATTTTTGGGGAAAATATTTCTGCCCTACTTTGTTTCATTGTCTTACGTGTACATCTGCAACT
Organism: Medauroidea extradentata; assembly: GCA_003012365.1. NCBI lineage: Eukaryota > Metazoa > Arthropoda > Insecta > Phasmatodea > Phasmatidae > Medauroidea > Medauroidea extradentata. The sequence continues at coordinate 10,690 of PNEQ01079796.1, read as the reverse complement.
CTGCTTCATGGTCAGTGATAGGATATTTTAAGTCTTGTGCGTCCTGTGGGGTCTACCAGCAAATATCAGAAGTGAAGTGACGTAATACCTTTATTCTGATTGGCAGAGTCAAACGAGAGACGACACTGCACAAAGTTACGCTGCCAATGACCGTGAAGCAGAGATGCACATGTCCATGTAAGGTATTGATACAAAGTTGGGCAGAAATATTTTCCCCAAAAATCATCGGCCCAAATAATTACACTTTCTGACTACATACTGTTGACGAGATAGCTTTGAAATTAATACTTCTTTCGCGGTATCTACGGCACAAACTCTTAACCTCAACAAAGGCGCTATACACGATCAAATCTTTATTGAATTATATTTCTTGAACTCAATTTACTGGATACATCATCCAATCCAATAAGTTTAATGTAATAAACGCTGAAGGATCCACTTTGAAATTTATCACACAATTTTTAACAAAACGAAGCGCAAAATAAATAATGTTTTGCTAATTTGAAATAATTTACTCATCATGTACGACATGAAACTATTGGTTTAACCAGTACAAAATTTCTTATTATACTGTCGATATTATTTGTTTAAAAAAATGCAAATATTTACTTCTGATATTGTTCAATTCGCACATAGAAGTCTACTAATGTGTTATTTGAATTAATTCAGCAGAAAGAAAACCTCTTTTCTGTTCTTAAATGACCTGATTCAAGAAAATTTCAGACAGATTAGAAAATAAAATCTTTGAAGAAATTCAACAATTTGAAAGCCAAAATGACCGTAGTCAATAAATTAGAAAGAAAATTAAAGCACAATTTTTTTGTGTGAAAGGGCCTGAAGAGTTGTTGGTTTCCTAGACCTTCTTCCAATTCCCGTTATTTTCGGTTAAAAACATTTTATAAATTCATGCAGCTGTTAAGTGATTGATAACATTCTTTTTCTAACAAAGGGCTGTTACTGTGCCAGTATTATTCCCCCTAATGTGTTAGAACTAGGTACACTAGGTAACTATTGCATGTATTTCCCTTCCTCATACAAGCGGGACGCGGTGGCCGAATGGTCAGACCATTCGTCTCCCACCAAGGCGATCCGGGTTTGATTCCCGGTGGGATCGATCCCCGGATTTCCTCATGTGGGAATCGTGCCTGACGATGCCGTTAGTGGGCGGGTTTTTCGGGGATCTTCCGATCTACCGGTACTGCTCCATACCCTCACCAGTGCTAAAGACCTCGATGTTAAGCACCGGCCAAAATTTCTCTCTCTCTCTCTCTCTCTCTCTCTCTCTCTCTCTCTCTCTCTCTCTCCTCGTACAAGCACTACGCATAGACCTGATCACTCTACGTCATATAAAACTGGACCTACAGAATAACATATCACATTAGGGTTGGTTAACAAAACCTGAAATCTACTAAATACACATATACTTGAATCAGTCACAACCAAAACTGAAAATACGAAAATGCTCTAGCTGAAATGACGTTCAATCGTGAAATATTTTCCATCGACTCATTTTACTGACGATGTGACGACTAGAGAAATCGGAATCACTCAAGAGCGGCATCGTGCGTATTGTGCAATGAACACTGCTCTTCTCGAGACTCACGCCCATTACTTACCACAGCTTGCAAAATCAAATATACGCAGATATAATGACGAACCTGTGCAAGGCGGAGAATGCCAAATTCTTTCAAAGCAGACGTGACACTTTCGAGACTCTGAAAGCCGGATTTTCCTGTATTTTAACATTCTGTTTTAAATTTAACTGCCCATAAAACTTAATTTTTTCCAGACAAGAAAAAAAAACCCAACGTCTAAGTGTTTTTAAGAAACGAGCTCACCAACGGGCATTTTAAAGCATCGTTTCCAACTATTTGCACGTTTTCTCTAAAAGACGTAAATATCAGTAGGTTAACATTTGCCGAGATCAGAGTCGCTTCTGTGTTAATATGACCGAATGGGACAGTTTTCTCCGACAATATTTTGTTGATTGCTTACTGTGAACAATGCTGTGCAGACGGCCAGCTGCCAAATGTTTAACGGCACTACTGCCTATACCACGTCTGCTCATTCTGGAAGGTCTTTAAGGGTGTTGACGAGGCAAAGATGCACAATTTTGTATTTGCACGACATAGTGTTCGATTTACAGACGATACTTTTGACCACATTTTCAACTTATAAACATTTGTTAGTTCTCATAGTTTCTCCATAGCGGCATGTTAAAAATAGAATTTGCAAGTTACGGGAATGTAGGAAATAAGAACACCCAAGTTATTTCCTCGAATGAAATAATTTATAATGAAATGAGATATTATGAGCAATATGCAAAAATATTTAAAAACACAAAACAAAGTCATATTGACAATTTTTTTTTCATTAATTGCAATAAACGAAGTAAATCGTCATAATTTTAAAATGTTCTTAAAAGTACAAAGGGATTTCATTGTGTGTTTTAAAAATCTTTTAGCATACGGCTCATAATATCTAATTTTAGTGCAAATTATTTAATTCGCGTATGTCATTTGGTTTTTGTTGTTTGTAGGCTACATTACGGTAACTTACAAATTTTGACTTTGCAATGTGACTGTGGGAAAACCACGAGAGTTTAAAAAATGTTACAAGTGGAAAATGTGGTCACAAGTAAAATCTATAAAACGAAAACTATGTCGTGCAAATATAAAATTATGCATTTTGGCCACGTGAATATCCCTAAGGGGATTCCCTACCTGCGCTTGAAATGCGTTGCAGTGAGTTGCGAGTAGACATTTTTTGACGAAACTACTTATCGCGCATCGTAATAGTTCGTCTACAAAAAGAACACACATTTCAATGTATGATGCTATAAGTTTAAAAATTCGGGACGCGTGTTTTAAATATGATTTTTGAGCATCCTTAAATGACCAAAAACTGCTTTTCCAGACTGCCATATCTGGATATATACCAACCAGAATCGAAAAACGCACAAATAGAAGCAAGCTTCGGACTTTAAACTATACTTCCCACAAATAAAATGATATGGTCACCGCTTAAAGCTGTGCGCGCCAGTTGAGTGGCTTGCACGTAGGGGTGAAATTACATTACACACCCCGGTTGGCGGCGACCTAGTGCTTTATCGATTTTGTGCCTCACACACACACACACGTAGTCTATATAGGGAACCGCCTTAAGGTGACCGCCTGGGTTAAAGTATCTTGTGCGTTCGAGGCCAACAAGTACGAAAGCGATAAGGACGACACAGCACGCGCATCACGCCTCCCTCTAGCCTCTAGGCGTAAGTCATTAAAATAGGCGTGCAGCATCCTCGCCGACAACTCGCCCCAATGAGACATTCAGCGGCGAAACTGTCATTCTGTGACACGCCTATGCCTTTAAAAGTTTCTGCGCCAAGGTTTTTATATCTAAAAACGGATCACAATAACACCCATTTTCGCAAATAACGGCCGCTGGAAAAAATGCTTCATTGAGCAATAGTTGACCTGAAATGGGTAACCACACATGGAACGCACCTTGACTGCTATTCCTAAGCAGACACCCCTTACGTACGTTGAGCGACTTTTGAATAATCTTGTAACGGCCGAAGCTCTGCACAACGCTCGACGGCCGGGACAGGCGGCCTCCTTAAGGATGTTCAAGTATGTAAAAATCGTAATTTTATGTTTGTATGAAGTAGTGTTAGTTTTATAGACGTTATCTGGGATTAAATTTTCGTCTAAAAAAATTAACCAGTTTTCCCATAATGGCACTTCAAAGTCAAAATGTTCTAGTATTTAGTTTTTACAAGCCGCAAAAAACAATGAACATAAATTAATTTTAAAAAATTCACACTGAAACTATATGTCACTGGCTACTGTTTGACATATTTTAAAATCCATAACAAAATGGTTTTGAATTTTAAAATTTTCTAAAATTTGGAAATTTTTTGTCTCTTTCACACATTTTTAATACAACAATAATTTGAAATGGATTTTAAAATATGTCAAGTAGTAGCCAGTGACATGTACTTTCAGCGAGATTTTTTTTATTTATTTATGTTCTTTGGTTTCCGTGGCTTATAAAAACTAAAACGTGCAAATTTTGACTTTGAAGTGTCACTACAGGAAAACTGGCTGAGCTAATTTTTTTGTAAGATGAAAATGTGTTCCCAAGTAACGTCTACAAAACTAACACTGTTTCATACAAATTTTAAATTTCTATTTTTCCCCACTTGGGAGCCCTTCCGGCTCGGTATCAGTTGTATTAATGGAATATTTTATTTTTCGCTTTCATTAAAAACTGAGTAGGAAAATGTGAAATATGACATTATAGCACGAACTATTTCCACTTCGCGATACAGTAAAAGCTTCGCAGTTGAAGTTATAACGTATATTTAGGTCGCTATCATGTTCGAGCAGATTAAGAATGAAACATATAATTGCTGTACTGATTGCGGTCTCAATAAACTGCGGTGTTTTAACTGTAGCGCAAGATAAATAAAATTAGTGCTATAATAGCAATTAACACATTTTTTCTTCTCATAATTACAAAAAAAAAAAAGATAAAACCAAAATAACCCAATGACGAGACTGTTGCCGAGCCCCATTTACCGGACGTAACTTCCGTGTTTGGTGAGCGGAAACAAGGTAGCGACACAGAATAATTAGGAATACAGAAGTGAAATAGCCGGTAGGCTAGCGAACTCAGTCACACGCGCCAGCAAAATGGCTTCCCTGGCCAGCAATATGGCGGAAACACCTACTGCCAATCAGCGTGAGGCAGCTGCTCTGATAACCGGCAGCCAGGCCAATAGGAAACCTGCAGTAACATGCAGGAGCCAAACATACACAGGGCTGGTATCAACAACCTCGGGTAGCCAATAAACGGCGAGGTTCGCCCGTATCAAAGGAGCCGCCAATTCATTTCACGTCTGTATTACTATTAAGTCTGTGGTAGCGACAAAGGCAGGATAGTTACGCTAGACCTGTATAACATCGTTTATACACGCGACGCTCTAAATTTGAGTACAGTGTTTACATAGTGGTGTCTATTTATAGGAATTAAAGTGTGGTACTACAACTTTATTTATGGATATTCCTATGTATTAAAGGCCAACGCATGCTACTTGTTTTGTGTTTTACGAATTTGGAAGGCATTTATGATGTTTAGCGGTCTAAAACAAACAAAAAAAAAACACTTTTTGAGACATTTTAAGAGACCCAAAAATCATGTTTCGAATAGGAGTGGGCATGCTGCATTTTTTAATCCATCCGATCATAGCTTGGAGTGTACGTTGTACTAATAGATAAACGTACTAGGAGTAAGTTGATCAGTTACTCGTAAAATAAAGAACATGAGTGACACGTCACACGTATTAGGAGTAAGTTAATGAGTTACTCGTAAAATAAAGAGCACGAGTGACACGTTATAGCACCATTCATACATCGTGTGGCTCCGGAGCTAGATAGGGTGTGTTTGTATGTGAGATAACGCTAAGGGTGCCGCTGACGGGCGCATGTAATGTACGGACAAGATTATGTGGTGCATAGTGATCAAACATAAATAGTATCACCGAAATACAATGCACCGCCAAACATCGAAATTCAATTGAATTTATTAAATAAACTGATATCTCCCAAAATGTCGCATTTTTAAGTAAAACCTTGAATATTTCATCTAAAAAAACTAGTTTTCAGTGTATTGATTGAATATATATATATATATATATATATATATATATATATATATATATATATATATATATATATATATTATCTGAAATAAAAAACATTCCACTAGAGTGAATGGAAATCGTAAAAACTGATCACGTATTTATTTTCGGCTATGTTATTCAGGTCTGTTTTTTTTTATTTCATTTTAATGCAGTATCGTCTTTAAGCGTGAGCCACGGAATTAGCGTGAAGTACTTTACTATAATTCATTTTCCTATGGGACTTTAAGCGCTTATAATTTTAATTGTAGGAAGTATGGTATGCAGCTATACGCATGTATCTTTCTTTGTTTTTAAAATGTGTTTAGTATTATCCCACACACGTAGTGCATTATTTTCAAGCTCATAGTGACATAGTTTGAAGCGTGTGCTCTTTTTGTAAACTGTAAAAAAAAATCGCAATTTGCTTCAACATATTTCAAGAGGAGGCAGAGAAAGATCATCACTAAAAAAAAGTAAAAGGGTAAACAATGGAGGGGACTCTCTACATGACTACGTGTTGGAGCGAGTTGTGATTGAGCCTTTATAAATGTTCCTATATGTAACGTCGTTATTTGTATCTCTACGAAAAAGCACACGCTTTATACTACATCCCTATACGTTGAAAATTCTGTACGAGCATTATAAACATGATTTTCAGGCATCTCAAAATGGCTATGAACGGCTTTTCCAGACTGTCGTATCTAGAGAAAAGCCAATAGGATTCGGAATGTAGTTCTGGCTGGAACAAGACACATAAAGCGTTATAATTGGAGGGCTTTTTTTGTGTGTGAGAAAGGTATACATTATAGAACTGTTTATACAGAGTCGGAGTACTAAGTGTTAGGAACTAAGTGTTAACAATAACTGTAGGGACTAAACAAAAATGTATATAATAGTTAAACTTTAACAATGAAGTGTTGTTGTGATGTGTACATTATTTTGACAAGTTTCGTTTAAATTATTTTAGTTAGTTTATTAGGGTGGCAACCTGCCTGTTGTTCAGAGATCCAGTCGACACACGATCATTCAAAAAAATATTCAACACACGCGAATGGTGTCTGCTTAGAAAAGCATTCCAATAATGGCGAAAATGGGCGTTTTTGCGGTCTCTTTTAGATCTGACAATCTTAGCACACAATATTCTGAAAGATATAGGCTGGTACAATACACATTTATCTTTAACGTTACGTCATATGATAGGGTCACCACAGAAGTCTCATAGAAACGAGTTGTCAGTTCAGTGACATGCTCCTAGAGGCCAGGATGAAGCGTGATGTGCATGCTGTTAGTGCTTACAGTTTCCGTACTGTCAAGCTTCGAAGATGCAAAATACGTTCACTCAGGCAGTAACTCCTTAATCGTAACCAAGCCTTGCGGAACCTATGACAATATTAACTGTAGATCATTCGGGATAACCTTTGAAAAAAATCACTAGCCGTTACTGCATATAAGTCACCATTAACAAGTTACTTTACTACTTGTGTGGTTGGTAGCGATTCATCGCATGTAGTTCCGTGTATTTTATATTTGAATACAACATTAGTGAACGAACATCAGATGAAATCGAACTCTCTGTATTTAATATATTTCAAAATATTTATTTATGATGTTATTAACGTTTCTACTTACAGTATAATTAATTGGCGCCAGATGAATGTGACGCTATCGATGACCTCAGGTCATCTTGCACGATACCACTTGCTCTGCGCTTCAAACAGTTCAAAACTCCACTGACAGGTGGCATTGGAGTTAGGTTTTCGCCGTTTTTCGCCGCTTCGCCATGTTGTATCATTTGCGTGTGTTTGTCCGTTGTCTGTACGTACACATTCAAAAGTATTGGAAACTGTTTTGAATATCATTGCCAAATGATGTGAGATCATCGGTATTCTGTAAATTATGTTTTACGTTTGCCAGTCTAGAAACAACATACTTTTTATTTCACATATTAATATAATACGTTATTTATTGATTTTGCTACGCGCGTCGTTGTTCGTGGCAGTAGAACTAAACGATACTTGAATTCTTGAATTGCGTGTGTCACGTGTGTTTTTAGTGGCGGTATTGAATTAGAAATTCAAATAAAATATGCCTGCACTAAGAGATTCGTAACGGCATAGTGCGTGTTGTATCAATTAGTCGATGGACAGAAATCAGTATTATAAGACGTTAACTCGCAGGTATTTATTATTACTAAGATTACTTTTTATTATATCTTATGTTCAGCCCCCGTGCGTTTAATGAGTAGATATCGTAGCTAAAATATATTGGAGCAGTTTAACGTAGTTGTACACATTGCACGACCCAATGTAAATAAAGGCACGTGGCAATATTTTGTTTACATTCGGCGGGAAGATATAAACTGGCAGAAAATAGAAATTAGTCACGGCTTTTTTAGTGCTCACTTTATTCCGAATCACCTATAATAACAATATACACGCGTATTTTGTAGTTTCTTTCCTCGTGGTTGGCAATATCACTTCATCGTGGTTTTGACGTCTTCCAGGACTTCCCCACTGAACGTGGCCGCACAACGTCCCGAATGGGTCCCCTAAAATCTGAACGGCCCAACACAGATTATTCCAGCCGGATGTTTGTGCATCCCTTCCCCATTACAGGAAGCTGTAATCTCACGTCTGGGATCAGGTTATGGAAGCACGGCCCCCTACCCTCCTGCACACCACCACCACGCCATCACACCTTTCACACCTCACTGATCACGAGTCGTTGGTCCGATGCCGCACTGCTGCCTACTGGCGCGGAGTTCTCAGGCTCTATGTTCTTCTCTAGTCCGCTGTCCACAAACATAGACTTAAGGGGCTTACACAATTAAAAACTCAGACTTAAGGGGGAGAGCTAGATGCTATATTTTACTTATCGGTTTCCTGCAGTAACTTCTATTTTTACGTACCTTTGGTAAATGTAACAATGTTGAAGTATTAAGATAATTGTGATGAATTTCAGAGATCATAAAAGTGTTACATGTTCATCTTATATTGGACTTGTAATCATTTCTGAAAATTAACTATAATTCCCTTGCAATTATTCTGCATGACAAATTAATGAAAAATTCCACTATTATTAATATCAAGCTATTCATCAAGAATATATCCTATGACTTGTCAAAGAGAAAATTTTGATAATACAACTTGAATAAATGTTATGGCTCGAAAAATGAAAACACGAGTAAATTATCCACAAACACACACACACACACACACACACACACACACTCTCTCTCTCTCTCTCTCTCTCTCTCTCTCTCTCTCTCTCTGTCTGTTTCTCTTTTGAGTAGTAGGTATTAGAACTGTTTCCATCGCACCTATTTGAACCAAAACATATATACACACTGAAATTATTACTGCTTACTGGTTGAGTTCGGCAGTGTAAATCGTAAGTTTAACCAATGGGAGTGCGGGTCGGTATTCACATGTTATCTGTAGACGTCACGTTTTATTTTAGTCCTATCGTTAGAGGTACGTAAATTTCGCGGATTCATCTGGCAGCAGCCTAGACTTGTCAGTCCTATACACCCACTGGCCACAATCGATTATCTATTGGCTTATAATCGTACAAGCAGGTAGCAAGCGTAAGCCCTTCGCATTATTTCCTCATTTACTACTGGCTTTCAATAGTCAAACGCGTTTCGTAACAGCCGCCAGCAAGTCACAGACATAACAATGAAGTATACATAATTGGCGTTCAATCTGATCTGGAATGTATCTGCGAAATTTACGTACCTCTACCTATCGTATGTTGTCATTCATGCCAGTGCCAGGAGGTATCAAAAACACTTCTGCTCAGTCATTCAAGGACAACACTTTGTTTTTATGAACAGGCTTAAGTAAGGCCTGCAGATTTCTGATGGACAACTGTGATAATTATAGTGTGCATAAAGTAAATGTAAGAGTAATATGTAACCGTAATTAAAATAAAATATTGTATACAAACACGTAAAAATTGTAAACCAATCCATGGCTGTGTGTGGTCATCTCTATATGTAAAAATGAAGTGCCCCACTCACTCGTCAACGTACAGTCCAAACCGTTGGACCTAGAAAACTGAAATTTTCAGCGCAGCTTCCCTTAACGGTGTAGGCATCCACTAAGGAAGGATTTTTCGAAAATCGAAAATTTAAGAGGTGAAAAGGGGCAAAACGTGTTTTTGTGAAATTCTCGATAATCCTCTAACCTGATGGTATATTGTTAATATTTTTACTTCAAAACATTGCCTAAGCAAATGCATATTTCATAATTTTTCGATTTTTAGAAATTCTGATATTAAGGGGGTGAAAATCAGTTAAATGTGTCTTCAATAAATCCTCTATTTCTCCTAAACCAATGTCTAAAAAGTAGTTTAAGAATTTTTCAAAATTCGTCCTTGAAAGCCGGTAAAAAAGAAATGAAACGTGTTTTCAATTAATCATCCGTATCTGCTGAACCATTTGAGATATTGAGATGATTTTTGCTTTAAAATGAAGCTTACGTAAATACCTAAAAAGTAATTTCAGGATTCTTCAATATTCATCCTTGAAAACTGGTAAAAAAATAAACGTGTTTCCAAGTAATCAACCATATCTCTAAAACTATTAGAGATATCGAGGTGGTTTTTGCTTTAAAATGAAGCCATCAACATACTCAGTGATTCAAAAAGTTGCGTAAGTGAATATTAAAAAAATAATCTTAAGGTTTTCCGAAAATCTAAATTTAAGAGGGTCAAAAGCTGGAAAATAATTTTTTGGAGATAATGGAACTAACCTAATGAGAAATCGACATGCTCTTTTCTTTAAAGTTTGCGTACGTAAATATATACAAACCAATTTAAAGATACACAGAGAATATAGTAACACCATCAATTAATACGTAATTAAAAGTTAATTACTCTTTTCTATAGTACACGCGGGCGAAGCCGCAACGGGACAGCTAGTGTGTGTGCGCGCGCACGCGTTTGTGTGTGTGTATGTATATATATATATATATATATATATATATATATATATATATATATATA